>CAJHQP010004155.1:0-58557 GCA_905132765.1 Moricandia arvensis
ACAGGATGTATTCAGTTAGGAATTTGAGGTGATTTCTATTAAAATAAAATATTATTTTTTGTTATTTAAATGTGGATTTTGAAAACACTCTTAAATCTAATGTTATTGAAATTGTCATTTTATAAAACACTATGAAATCAATTATTATTGAAATAAAATTTAATTTTTGAAAATTCTAGAATGTTTTAACTGTTTCTAGAGTGTTTGAGAGAAATCTGTGAGTTATAAAAATTAAAATTCAAATCCCATAGTTTCATATAGAGATTAAACAGTGGTTTAACAAAAATCAACAAAAATTTTCAATTCACCTACAATCACCTAAAACTCGTTAAAAATGAAATTATTTCAAATTTTACATTCAATACACCCTCTATCTTTTTTTTTGGTGCAAGACCGAAAGCGAGATGAGTCACACTAGTCCTCTCATTGTTTTATGGTTAGTATGATTACAAAAAGTCAGATGTCATATAGGTAATGTTATCATGGTTCATTAGCATCTTCAACGACCCATAACCTCCGAATTTTAAATATGGGTAAGTAGCTTGAGAAGAAAAAAAGTTTGAAAATTCAGTAAGATTAGTCGATGGTTAACGACTTGGATCTGAAGGAGCGAAACATTATGGGATCCGAGCCAATTATTTGGAGCTACAATAAACCTTGAAATCTTTTTTTTGTGATCAAACAACATTTTATAGATTTTTACTCTTTATTAGAGTAAAAAAGATTCACAATACATGATAATAAAACCATACTAGCAAGAGAAACATCTACAACAAAAACTAAGCACAGAGAAATACATAGATAGATGTAGACATACATAACACATAAACAACTAATATGGTAGAAAAGTCTGCTGAACTCTACGCCAATTAAACTGGTAATGAAGATGCATCCTTGTGAAATATAGAAAACATAGAGTGATCTAAAGCTTGAGACTGAAACAACAACGAATGCACATTTAACAATCACATAATCAGCTACAAATATAAAGGCGAATAAACATCAACTTGTTGAGCCTTTAATCAGAACATAGATTGAGGTATCTCTAATCTTCAACACTAAACTTCATGCAATAGAACTTTTCAAAACAAGTGAAAAGTTTGGGAGAACAAGCTCATAAAGAAGGAAGTCAGACAGATGTAGTCTAAAAACACCCGAATGGTAATATCATACATGAAACCTTCGAACTGCCACAAAGTAAGAGAACATAACTTGAATACACTAAAAGTAGAACTGCATACTGCGGTAAAGGTAAAAGGACCACATACTGCTGTAGAGGGTTGCACGAGAGGCGAGTCATCTAAGAGCCCAAAAAAATCCAGAGAATACAGTGAAACACTTGAGATCGAATAACAAATGTCATATACATAACCTGGAAAGACGGTATAGTAAGGGAGAAAAAAGTGTTGAAAGGAAACAAGCAAGCTGCTCCGAAGGTTAAAGAGAGATCTGGTGGCGTTGGAGGCTCCACAAGCTTAGATATGACAACGGCAACAAATATAGCAAAGGACGACGGCGGTAGAGTAAGGGGGAACAAGTGTTGAGATGAAGCAAGCTAACCACTCTAGAGATTTTAGAATGCTTTAACTATTTATAGAGTGTTTGAGAGAAACTTGTTAGTTACAAAAATAAAAATTCAAATCTCATAGTTTATATGAGTTTATAGAGTGGTTTAACAAAAATCATCAAAATTCTCCAATTCACTTACAATCACCTAAAACTCATTAAAAATCAAATCATTTCAAATTTTACATTCAATTACATCTCCCATCTTTTTTTGGTGATTGTTTGAAAGTTTCATCAAGACCGAAAGCGAAATGAGTCATATTAGTCCTCTCATTGTTTTATAGTTTTTCTTATTATGATTTCAAAAAGTCAAATGTCATATGGTAATGTTATCATGTTTCATTAGCATCTTCAACGACCAATAAGCCCGGAATTTTAAATTGGGGTAAGTAGCTTGAGAAGAAAAAAGTCTGAAAATTCAGTAAGATTAGTCGATTGTTAACGACTGGGGTCTGAAGGAGCGAAGCATTATGGGATCCGAGCCACACATTTGGAGCTACAATAAACTTTGGGAATCCAAATGACTTTATTTCATATTTAAGCAATATCCCAATTGCAAATGTCACCTTTGCATCTTCTCTTTTTGCTTGCTGTGTACTTATTTGATACAATTAATAATAAATTGAGGAAATATAAGCATTGAAATTGATACATGGTGACTGTGATGATTGCCTTGGCTGTAAAAAGCTTTTACGGCCAAAATTTTATTTACATCCACAAACTTAAACTAATCATGTTTTAGCATTCTTTTAAACAATCATAGCCCAAACCAACAAAAATTTATTATTAAAGCTACAGTTCAACTATTCATTTACATATATTTTTCTTTTTAATTAATTTCTACTGTTACAAAAAATACAATTACAATTCAAAGCTTTACAAACTAATTTCTACAACAAGTTTTCTTTACAGTCCAACTAATCACCTCATTACTTCCCTTTTTGCCATATAGTCATAACTAGATTTGATGCCATCCTTAGATGGTGGAGGATATCAAAATGGTCTTTGTTATCAAAATCCAGTGATTGTGGTAAATTATCCTCCTGAAACACTTCATGATTCTCACTTCTCAGAAAAGAAGGGCATTTCTTAGTCTGACTCTCTTTAACCAACCATATCTTCTCAAAATAAGTCGCATAAGAGCATCATTATTTGGGTTCCTTAAGCCCGTCTCTTAGTATTAGGATTTAAAAAATAAAAATAAATAGCAATTACCCTAAGGATTGTCTGTTAATCAAGAGACAGAAGAGGTGGCTCTTCTTAACACACGTCGTTCTCTTTTGCTTCCCGTCGAATCTTCTTCGGCGACGAGAGAATCGGAGTCCGCTCCCACCATTAGACGAATCTTAATTCCTCTCCTGAGCAGCCTGGCCTTCGAGCTTCAAGCTTTTAGGTATGTTAAACTTGTTGGTTTGTTGTTTCCTGTTGTCTTAGGTTATATCTTTCCATATCATTGTAAATTCTCGTTTCACAGTTGTTGTTGTTGTGTGTCATAGTAGAATGCAAAAAAGTTTTTAGCTTTCAATATGGGTTTTGATTCAATTGATGTGTTCTTCTGTGTGATTCTGCATTGAATGAAAAAAAAATCAAAATTTTATTTTCAAAATCTCAGCAATTGCAATTAAACAAGACATGAGTTATATGCTTTCTTCTTACTTACTTACTGAGTTTTTGTTTACATGTCCAAAGACTTGTTTATCTGATTGAGGGTGGAGTAGCTTGTTTAAAGATCTCTCAGTTCTTGTCTCTTATATGGTAAGAAAGAATCAACCAAAGATAAATTCAATAAGAAGAATGGAGGCAGTGAGAAAAATTCTGAAGTAAGAAAACCTAAAACAGAGGTCTAGTCAAGCATCTTGAATGACCAGGAACAAAAGAAAGAGGAGAGAGATTGTTGAGGAGCAGGACAAACCATTGTTGCGAGCTCCATTAGTACCAAATGTGCTACAACCTTTGAAGTTTCAGGTATGCTGATTTTGATTGAATGTTTGTTACTAGAATTGTTATTAAGGGTTTGATTAACATATCTATATGAAAGTTGGAGTCTTTGTTGAAATTTATTCTTGAGTTGTTTAAAAGCTGTATGCTTTTCGCTAGTTTAGGGGAATTTGTTTGTTTCACAACATCTATAGCTTGACAAATTAACATGTTTGTCTGTTTGAAAAGAAGTATTGATGGTCTTTTGCTTAATTGGTTAAGTGATACGTCTTGTGTGCTCTTTAGAACCGAATTTGAACTTTTGGGAAACATCTTCGATGGAATGGGAGAAAGTCATGGAAGGTGACAAGATCATACTTAGCAGAAGGGTGATTACACTTTCTCTTTTATTGCATTGCTTAGGCTTCTTTGTGTACAACTTTTCTTGTGTCATTGTCTTTATAATACTATCTTGTAATGAAAGTTTATTCACAAGAAGCTTTTGTTCTTCCTTCTCATACTTTTTAAGAACTCTTAATTAAAAGACTTGCATTGGAGCACATACATGTAAAAATCTCTTAACTAAATCTCGTAATTCACATTTACTACTTAAAAATATTAAAAAATATTAAAAAATAATTAAGAGATCTTAAAGGGGTTTATGGGATAATGATGCTCTAAGAGCACGAGCAACGGTAAATCTCTCTCGAAATCTCTCACCTGAAAAACATTAAATAATTAAAAAAGGTTGAAAGAGAGTGCATTTAGGGAAGAGATATTTCGTCTTTAAGAGACGATACAAGATAAATGAGATACTTAAGTGCTATGTGTCATTGAATGTATGGTGCTTTTATTTTTTCAAATTAAATTTAATTATATAATAAAATGATAGAGATATTAAATTCATTAGGTACTCAGTGGAGATATCACACCCCTAATGATGCTCTAAGGTCTCTGTTCTCTCTTGTGTGTTGTGTGATGTACAAGTGTGTCCAAGAGAACTAAAACTGTTCTCAGATCAGATGGACTGTCTTTGTACTACTGGACCCAACTTTAAAGATATGATCTCTACCGCTAACTCTAGTTGACTATAAATTATATGGGCTTTGACTTCTTTTACGAACCAGCCTCATAGTGCTATTTGCATTACCCGGATCCGTCCGGTTAGTACAGGTCATACTTTTCGCCTTTGGAATATAATCCAACTTTGTCATGTATAATGTATTCTATGAACCGGCATCTAAATAATGTACAACTTATAATGATTGTGCTGATCTTTTAATCAAAATTTTGGACTACTAGACTCAGATTTCTCTTTGCATGTTCCATGGCCACCAATACAAGTTTTCTCAATTAATATAAATTTTATATATTTGTGAAAAATAGTCTACGCTGTTAAAATTTTCTGTCACGGATTATTCTTCAGTCTTACGAAAACATATATCCGATTATTTTTCTTTCATAGAAAATATTTTCTGATATCTTCTCTTTATGTAATCGAACAACTAAAGCAAAGTTCCACTGGAAAGCAACACTTACGCTTTAAGCAACTACACACGCACTCATATACATCATACTTCCTTTTAACTATTATTCAATTCAATAGCATTTGTTAGAAAAAAGCATTACTATTACAAACTTTTACTCAAGATAAACCATTAGATAAAGAAGGTTTAACTAACTATGGATAACAAAAGTATTATGAAATTACATATACACACGTAGTATGACTTTGAGCCACTATACATCTCCCACATGTATAGTTTATGCTTTTGTTTCGGTATGCGACGGTGGGATTAAATCACTATAATAATTAAAAATTGTGGAAAAATAAAATTGCTGATGTGGACTCACATGAAAAGGCCAAATATATTTCTGGACCGACGAGTATGGCTTAACCAACCATATTCTTAATTTTCTTATTAATCTCACAGTATTTTGTACTTGTGGAAGTTCCTTTAGTCTAATTGTTTACTAAAATTCATCAATACTTCCACATCAAAAGATAAAAATTTCAAACCACATAAAATTCAAATTATGGTAGAAAAAAAATTACAAGAGATTTTTAACATGTTACAAAGTATACCATCGAGCATGGATCGCACAAGACGGTTCAAAGTAGTATAATCATATATGTATTCTCATAAAATAGTAAAATCGTTGACTATTGAATCGTCTATGTAATATTTTCCTTCATTCTAATAGCATAATCAACCAACAATATTTTATTTTTAATTACGATTTCTTTATTTTTTGGTAAAAATTATGATTTCTTTTTTTTTATTAAAAATATTAGAAGCTTATGGAAATGGTTAGTGTACACTATTTAATAAGTCTATGAGTCCCATGCACTTGGCTTACGTAACGAGAACGCATTCATTATCACCTTTCCTCATAACTCTTCACTCTATACATCTTTAAGCCTAACCTCCACAAACTCTTACTTTTATTTCTCATTGATCTAATCCCCCCTCCAAAAAAAAACTCGTCGATCACAACATGCCGGGAACTTATCACCGCCGGGGATCCGACGTGGCAGCCATCATCTTCACGGTGATGATCACGTTGCTGACGTGTCCAGCAATCATCAACGCTTCATCAGATTCTTCTTCAGCCAACGTAAGGAAGCTCGACGAGGTAGATCCCATAAAGTGTTCTCCAAGCTGCGTCCAAAACCCTCCTCCGCCGTCTCCTCCACCACCGCCTCCAGCATGTCCTCCTCCCCCGGCTCTCCCTCCACCGCCGAAGAAAGTCTCACCTAACTGTCCACCGCCTCCGCCAGCTAATTTCTTGTACATAACGGGTCCGCCTGGAAATCTCTACCCCGTTGATGAGCAGTTCGGAGCAGCCGCCGGAAAAAGCTTTACGGTGGTTAAGCTAGCCGGTCTGATTGGGTTCGGAGTTCTAGGGTTGTTGATTCTTTGAGACATGATCGCAGAGAAGAGAAATTGAGGATTTGTTGGTATGTTTGGATACTTTTTAAATAGTTTATTGAAGAACGTTATTGATCGTTGGTTAATAATAATGTTTCTACCTAGGATCATATATGTTTTATCATATTTTCATATTTCCAATTTTCTAATGGAGGTTTAAGACACATTAATAAGGTGTAGACCAAAATTATGTTAAGGGACATATGTAAATTCTAGAATGTATTCTCTTTATGTGATATTTTCTTATCTCTTTGTCACCTTGCCGCTTGAAATTGAAAAATTGTACTTTATGTGGAATAATTTTATAGAAAAGCAATTCTACTTACAAAAGTTGACAAATGTAAAGTTGAAATTATTCCCAGAAAAATGTAAATTAAAAAGGTAGAAAGGCAAATTGGTGAAAGTAATTTAGTTCTTTTTGGTTTATTCTTCAGTCAAACATGTGATTGTTATACTATATCTACACATAGTTTTTACTGTATACTTTGTGTTAAGAAACATAGAAATATTGATATCTATATCGCACCATTGTTTTTACAACTATTCCTTACTATTTTTAGTTATTCTATCATTTTTTCATTTGATACAAAACGGGCCGGTATGTCTTAGTTCCAGTAAAGTAAATAACATTGACAAAAGACAATTTGAGATGAAGCTGGAACAGGTGTCAAAGAAATGTAAATGCTCTGATGTGAAAGAGATGGAGATCAACTTGGGTTTCAACAAAACTGGGCCATAGACGGCCGACCTCAGACATGACATGTTCATATGTTTCGCCTAACGCTATATCCTCTCTACCTAATGCCATCTCACCCACGTTCATTTTCATTTGTTCATACACACAGAATGTAGAATTTAGAAATTTTCCATCCAAAAGTACTATGAAAGTGTATATTGTCTATATAAGAAACTAACAAATTTGGAATATATATTTGAAACTTTTGTTTATTTTTTTGCTAAGCTTTCGAGGTATATATATATAGTTTTTTTTACAAGATATATAGTTTATTTTCTAGAAAGAATATCCTCTTATATATATACATTACTTTCCCGTATTTTAGATATTATTCTCTGAGATTAAATACTATATATTGCAAAAGTTATAGACTTGATTATGAAACAAATCATTGTGCACCACACAGCTGTTCTGCCTATGTGTAAAAAATGTAACACACCAAAAACTCTGTATATAGTAGGTCTGATTGTCACCATCACTTTGACGTATTTAGGTTAGAGCATGTCCAATGGGGAGTCCTTAAGGGGAATCCTTAAGAAAAGAATAATTAAATAATCTGTAGACCCCACCAATAGTTAAGGATTCGATCCTTAAAATCCCTAAATAAGGATTGATCCTTACACTGTTCATGACACGTGGCGACCCGCGATTGGTTGGAATATTTTTTTTTTTTTTTTAATAATTCGAAAATGAAAAAAAAAAAGGAAAAAGGTGAATAGTTAAGGATTTCAAGGGAGTTCACCGTTGGAGATGCTCTTAGAGGAAAGTCTCGAGCTGTAGTAGTAGCTATAACTACCACACCGAGTAAAATTCTTCTTTAAGGTTAACATATACTTTATTGTTACTCCTTCCCTTTCACAAAATATTAAGAGTGAATAGCCAATCAATAGTTGAATGTTAGGTTAAGCCATCTTATGCAAAATAAGAGAATGCCAAGACATTCTGAAACAAGGAGACTATTACGATAGAATCATGTAAAAGAAAATAAGGGTCGCACCCTAAACATGTGACACATATCAATACTGGATGCTACTAAGCTAACTCAACCCCCATGTAACATCTCTGTAATTAGTATTTAGAGATATATTTCAAACAAATAGATCATATGTTCTATGAACCATTGCAAAAAGTCAGTTACACGAAAAAAAATCCTTTATATAATGCGCATGCTCTTTTTCATTTTTTTTCACTACCATATCACTCCAAGCTATTGTTTAGATTCACAATTGACTATCGAACTCGTACAACATGACATTACTAGTGCTATATTCATGGGGCTTAGGATTAGCAATTTAACATAGAGATTTGACATTAAAATATGATTTTTCTTCATTTGTGTGAGTTTAGATGATAATTAGTTAATCTCCCAAAAACTCTTATCGATACCAACCTCGGAAGGCATGTGTGCATCTTCTTAAACCTTCAAATTTACTCAACGTGTAGCCCCTTTACAGATGTCTCGAAATTTCCTCAAAATTGTAATCATAATTAATCACCATTTTCTTCGTATAACTTTATTTAAAATTTATTGTTTGTTTTGATTATTAGTTATGAAATTTGTTTTTACTTGAAACTTAATAAGACTTTTAGAAAATGCTACTATCTATCATGGGAAGGTTAAAATACAACCATCTACCACTTTAAGCATCAATGACGCTTTGATTTCTTTAGGGAACATTATTAGGTCATCGTAGTGGTTGACGTGTCGAATATTCATCTAAAATTTTGTCGTATTAACAAAACGAAATTTGTTTTCTCATAATTTGGTTGCAGTAGTATATCTCTCTTTCTCTCTCTCTCTCTCTCTTTTGTTCTTCTTTTGCTTAACATTATATATATATATATATATATATATGTATATATATGTATGTATATGTATATATATATGTATATATATGTATGTATGTATATGTATATGTATGTATATATATGTATGTATATGTATATATATGTATGTATATATATATGTATATATATATGTATAATACAATGCAAGGCATGCATATTCTTCGAAACTTTCCCTTGGTCAAATATATACAAATAATCAACCAAAACATCTCCACATTTTTTCTAAAGGCTTAAAATTACATCTCCACATTTTTTCTAAAGGCTTAAAATTACATCTCCACATAGAGCGTTGAAAAGACCATTAATATAACTATAAGAGTACCTGCAACAGAAATTCTTAAGAGAAAATATTTAAGTAAAAAATAACTAAATAATCAACAGATTTTATTAAAAATTAAGGATTTAATTTTTAAAACTTTTAAATAAGAGTTTTTATTTAGTGAGTCTCTTTCACTGTTTACAAGCTTTCCGCCACACGTGACATTCCGCGATTGGTTAATATTTTTTTATCTAAAAGAAATAATAAAAAAAAATATAAAGTATTTTTTTAAGGACTCTAGTGAAATATCACTATTAGAGATGCTCTAATCAAACTAAGATCCAAGAAAAAATACATATTAATTAAGTAGTGTAGGGTCACTAATCGAGAGTGATGCAAACTTATCATTTTACATAGTGATCTAAACTATGTTGAGTAGTTTGCACATATATTATAACATGCTAACTAAAGAAGTCAACACTAACTCAATACAAATTCACAACTATCAAAAGAAAATCAATTAACTAACGAGAGTGACTCACTAAAATCGAATAATTGATAGATTAACAAAAATAAGTAATGTGGTTAAGGAGGAGATATAGTAGCTACCAACCATTGGCGGTGGCTCCTCCACGACTCAACCACCACCATGCATATCCTCTCCAGCATTTTACTACCTTTCTCTGGCTAGAAATTTACCAAATTACCCCTCCACCGGGTGAAGACGTTGGCGGTAGTGGCTGCAGCTTCTATGGTCCTCCACCGGATGCTATCTTGCCTTACTTCCCCACTACTTTAGAGTTTAGACAACCTTCACACCAGACGTACCAAACGTCGTCGTCTCCACTAGTTGGGTTCCAGGGAAATTGACGGTGGTGATCGTAGCCGTGGCAAATCTTGTGGTGGTTGGAGTTCTCGGTAACTTCGGGTAATTAAGTTAACATGAGACACGGATTATTTTGGGCGGCCTCATGTATGAGGATCACGAGAATCCCATCGATTCACTTCGAGACGGATTGCTCAGATCTAGTGGATATGACTACAAATCCGATGGGTTAACCAGTTTTTTCTTCGGAGATTGAGGCGTTCCAAATCCTAGAATATAATTTTGTAAGAGTTAACATACTTCATATTCTTCAGAGAGAAAATGGTTGGACGGACTAATTAAGAAAAGAGACTAAGAGCAAAGGCTTTACCTTCTCCTATTTAGATTAAACACGATCAGATAGAACTATTTTACGGAAGAACGACTCGTCTAACCAATACTTGGTCTAGAGAAATGGGTAGCCAACAAAAAAAAAAGTTAACAACTAATTATTGTGGATTTTTTTTTATATGTTTATATAAGGTGTTGTAATACTTTAGAATAAAATGCAGAGGAAATAAAGCAGAAAAAACAAAAGAAAGAGTTGTCTCTAAATGCTACGAATACTATTCGTTAGTATTTCTATTATAATACAAATATGCAATTTTAAAAGTTGCATAATATCAATGTTAGTCGCGGTCCTTCAATTAGGATAAGCACGAACACTGTCAATAACGTCACTTTACGTTGGTGACTTCGTAGTGGACAGCAATGGAGCTTAACGAATAAAAAGGATTAGTAATAGTACTTAGATATTGTCTCTTTTATAATGTGGAAACTAACGCAAGCAGAAAAGTATGATTAGGCCGCACCATCAAAACTATTTTTTATGGTAAGTTGAAAATTGTATTAAATATCGTGTGTATATATATATATGAATTATTTGTTTCACAAAGCTTGTCGTGTCACTTCAGAGTTTTCGTTTACACCAATTTTTCAAATGTTGAATACATTTCTAATGTGAGATTATTTATTTGAATTGATTCTAACATAAGCTAGCCTACGCTCTGTTTGTTTTATTATATTTGTGTTTATATGGTATAATATTCGAATCATTATAACATAGAAACACAAACGCAACACACAAAGAAACATTTGAGACGGTGAATGGCTCACATATAGGAATCTCAATGGGTCATGATGACCATGGACTAACAACCTATGGATAATCCATTTGGTAATGGTTCTATTCTAGATTGGTATTATTTGAACGTTGTCTATTTGGATTTTGACCATATATGTCTAGAAAATGAGATTTACAAGCTCATTTGGACATGGACAACCTATTTGACATCCCTACTCACAAAGTAGCCTCAACCGCAGAGCGCCTAACCGCTAAACTCCTTCTGTTTGCCTTGTTTTTCGCGGTCTGGTCGCTGCCATTTGGTCTAATCCCACTTAGACTCCTCTGTGTATCCACCTTCTGTTTGTTAATATTGAGCTTACTCTTGGCTGCTACATTTGCCAATGACCGACCACAACTAGCTTTAGATGAGTGTTCTTGAGCATCTTTTCTTGCCTTTTCTAGACTTGTTGACGTGTGTTGAGATTTAGCGTGTGTGCTTTTAGGCATTGGTCTTGCTTTATAGTTGAGAGATTTTTGCACTATGGCTTCCACATTTTCCTACAGCATCAGAAATGTTCCCTCATAAACTTTATTATGGAACAGAACAATGAGAGAAGAGAGGCAAGTTAGTTTGTTACTTAGTTATATACCTCTTTTCTCTTCTCGACTCGTTCACTGCTTCTTGAACTGAAACCATTAGTAGTTGTTCTCTCTCTTATAGCAGAACCAGTACAATTCTTGGACCTAGCTAGAGGAGTTAGGGTCTCAGTTTTCTTTGATGTGGGAGCTTGAGATGCATTGTATTTAACAATCCTCTTTGGCTTCAATTCATTTCCTCTGCCACCAGAACCAAGTAGACACTTAAGAGTGGTGAACACACACATACATAAAGTTACATGAAAAGATGGGAAATAAAGCTTTAAGTAAGCTACCTCTTAGTGTCAGAACTTGTTTTAGTATTACAACTTGAAGAGCCTTTTGTTATGACAACATGCTTCTTGGTAGAAGTTTTAGTCGTTGCCGCGTAACTAGGAATAGCTTTCCTGTCATTTTTCAAAGGCTTTGATGTAGTTGAAGAAGTTGTTTCTACTTCATCCTCTAGACTTCTCTCAATGCAGCCAATTCTAGTCTTCTCCAAAGCAACAGAAAGAGAACTATGATCATCATAAGACTCATAACTCACACAAGAATCACCGAACTGGCTCTTTTCTTTATCACAGTTGTCTAGTTCATAGCTGTAGAGGCTACACTGACTCATACTCTCCCACAAATTCTCATCTTTCTCACTAGCACTTTGTTGATGATGTTGTTGAGCTACTTGTCCCCATGTTTGAGCTTCTACAGAAGTTGGACATAGTATTCCTTTCTTCTTGAAATGAGCTTCAAAGTGAGCTCTCATCTGAGTAACAGAGCCAGGCTTAGAGAATCTCTCAGCCTCTTCAAGATATCTATTGTGAGAGAAAGATGATCTCTTCTCCCATGATAAAGATTCTTTCTCAAATCTTCCAAATGAAATCGATCCTGAGTGGATAGAATTCTCCTGCAGACCATTAGGAAACAGATTAAAAGGCTTATTTGTCTTTATGCATATACTTTTCATAAATAGAAAATTTTCAGTTTTCCATATAACATATTTGCATAATTCAGACGCAAACAAATAAATTGAGGCCTAAGAACACTCTTCCTAGTGAAAAGAGTGTACGCATATATTATTGGTAATATGTTACATGGATTTCAAGCTACTAACAAAAGGTTCATGAGCGTCTTCTAGGACCAAAACATAACTAACAAAAGATACAAGTCCGTATCTTAGTTCTTATCAATGGGTCCATGAAAAAAAAAAGTGATTACTAATTTTAACTGAACATTATAATCTGAAAAAGAGAATAAAACAAACTAGTAAAAATATGACAGTAGTTGAAGAAATTACCAGAAGGCTTAGGTTAAGCGGTTCTTGAACCTCTCCCACCATCATATAGAGTGAGAAAATTTTCTGTTAATTGAAAATATACCTACATTTTTAGAAGTTTTGTAAAAGAGAATAGATAAAGTCATAAAACCCACAAAATCAGAAGTATACCTCAGTTAAAAAAAAAAAATCAGAAGTATACCTATATTATGGAACACAAGAGCATGCAAAACAAAGAGTAATATACGGTGCTGATGAAGTTAGCACGAATAAGGAACTTCTGGACAAAAGGACTCTGTATATATCATGAATTCATGATGAATGCAGATTTAGAGACTAATCGATATTCATGTCATGTCACATGTAATTTCTCATCTTCTCGAAACGGACGCTTCCCACGTTCTCCGTTTTCAACGCCGTTTAATAAGGATGGTCACGATCAACGGCCGAGAGTTTCCCATATGATGGCGATTATTCGTAAGCCGTTCGATCAATCCTAGATCATTGGTCATGTGGATATCATTTCACACGTGAATGCAAAGCGCTTCGACATGTTCAAGTGTTGCCGAAACTAACGTTCGCATACGGACCGACCATACGGACCGACCGATTATTCGTAAACCGTCAGTGCAATATGACCTTTGTGGATTTTTACCATGCTTTTTTTTAAGAGTACCATCAGTGGCGTGCCTAGGTTAAATGAGGCCTAAGGCAAATTTAAAAAAAAAAATTGTATAAGGGAAGATTTGAACCAGGGCCCTTGGTCACACACCAATTTCAATCTACCACTACAGTAAAATAACATTTTCAAATTTGAGGCCCCAAAAATTTTATATTTATCTAGGGGCCTGAGGCAAAAGCCTTTTTCAATACATGGTAGGCACGGCTCTGAGTACCATGCTTCTTTGCTTAGAAGTAATAGCAAAGATGAAAATAATGAAAATAATTCTTAAGGATTATATTTCTTATGCCATAATTAACTCTGGTCTCTTAATTGAGATTCTTATCTTCATGATAAGAGACGGATCTTAAATTTTCTTAGTTTTTAACTAAAAAAAACTAAGAACCGTCTCTTAAATAAGAAATATAAGATACGCCTATTAACCGAAAAGTGTAAAAAAAATGTCAAATTATGAGTTAAGAACCTAAAATCGGAGTTAATCATGTTCTTACGGATATAATGGAGACTAAACAAGGAAACATGATAATTGATACCTCACAGTGCAATGCATGTGATAACATTAATAAGAAATGTCGTTTTTGTTCAGAGACCATTGCAAGCCAATTGCATGTGACTTCTCCCGCGGTTGCAGCAACAAGTCGTTAGTCTTATCTAATGATTAGCTCATTTGCATATAATTAACTAAAAACATCATTAGTGGGGGTATCTTATCAACATGACTATGTCAAAGTTTGTCCTAAAAAAAAGAAAAGACTATGTCAAAGTTTGTAAACAAATGGATTTTTTTTACCAGAAAAAAAAGTTTGTAAGCAAATGGATTTTTTTTACCAGAAAAAAAAGTTTGTAAACAAAATTTTAATTAGTGTGTATCTAAAATTCACACAAAAAGTCACCAGTTAATTATTATAATTATCATTTGTTTCATATTTTGAAAATACTTTAGTTGAGATACCATCTAAAGCTCTTCAATTTCTCCAATCGTACTGATCAACTACCCAACGTTAGAAAAAAATACAACTATACATGAGTATATACATTTTTTAAAAACAATAACACCCCTTTAAGATCTTTCTCAAAAAGAAAACACTCCCTAAAGATGCATGAATTATGGAGGCGTTATTGGTTCATGTACTTTAGAGTATTTAGAAATCCATATAGTATTTACAAATCAATGTAAAATATATTGATTTTTAAATCTAACATATAAATTTTAATTTGTATTTACAAATCCGGAGGTTTTCCCTCGGATTTGAGTCTTTGTATTTTTAACAAAGAAATCCATGCAAATCCATTATGAAATCAAATCCATTAGTAAATCCGGATGATTGAATAACACCTGATTTAAATTAGAATTTATAAATCATGAAACCAATAACACATGATTTCAATATGAATTTTAAAATCATGGAACCAATAACACTTGATTTAATTTAGATTTTCAAATCCATTAAAATGCAAGAACCAATAACCCCCATTAAGTTACAAAAAAAAAAATGCATGAATTATAGATGTCATGGTTACAATAAGGAACATACAATGCGTCGTGGGCCCACACAGAAGGGAATAAAGCCCAATAAAAGAAACGAAAAGTCTATGGGGACATATATATTGAAAGTTTGGCCCGTTCAAAATCCATTGTTGGATCAAACCCAATAACTTTTGAAGTTTGGTGTTGATGTATCAAATGTATGAGTGAGTACTTGTGAACGAAAATGAAAGGAATACAAAGATGGTAGATAATTTGCATTATGCCGTCGCTCCTTGACAACGTTGGGAGACTACTGCCGACAAGTAAATAAATAGATACACCCAAAGAGACAATCGGAGTCACATGGAACACTGACGTGATGTTTCTCCAATGATCATATCATGCTTGAAGTAGAGTAAGTTCGGTAAGAATTTAAAGAAGAAGAGAGTTGGCATCGTGTCATAGTGAGAAACTGTTATGTTCTTCTTTTTAAGGCATCGTTGGTATGTTCGATGTCTGGGAAGTTTAGGGTGGACATATTACCCATGTGATGTGAAAGAAACAGCAGAGGCATGAGCCGATGTTGTGTTCGATAATTTTATTAATTATTTGTGACATGGGTGTAAATGTGTAATACGGAAAGGAGTGTGAATGTCCCATTAACCAACGGTTCACTTGTCGGAGACTTCTAACCGGTAGGTCCTTTGTTTCGCCGACACCCACTATCACCTGTCATTTCTCTTTTCTCTTTTCTTCAAAAGTATACATTTTTCTTTATTGCTAATAGAAAAAGTGAAAGTGATATGGTATTAGAATAGCGATAATTAATACGGTGGTGTACCACGAGAGAGTGAATCCACACACACGAGGACATCACCATTCCATCTTATTCTTAATCATTTTTTTGTCAATAAAGTGAGTCAGAAACCTGAAACACATGGATAATCAAATCATCTTTATTTTGAAAATCAGATCATTTTATTCCTAATCATTTTTTGCTCATTTAATTATCGGGTCGGCGATCTATTTCCACACGAAAACTATGATATAACACCAAATGTCTCTGAAACTACCACTTCTGTCTATTTTTCCCCGAGAGTAAAGTTCGAAACCTATTCCCCCCAAGTACATAGTTTGAGATCTATTTCTACACAATAATCGAATTAGATGGTTTAATATCGGTTTAATGTCTTAAGTTAAACGATAAACCACTTAAAGTTGATGGTTAACCAAATAAGATCCAATTAAGAATAATTTAAACTTGATTTATACTCGTTTTAAGACCTGATTTAAACCTGATTTATATTCGATTTAAGATGGATCAATGTTTTTAATGAGTTTAAGTCTTAAATCAAGTATAAATCGGGTTTAAATTATTTTTAATTAGATCTTATTTGGTTAACTATCAACTTTATGTGGTTTACAATTTAACTTAAAACAGTAAACCGATATTAAACCGTCTAATATAAATATTGTGGAGAAATAGATCTCGAACTATGTACTCGGGAGGAAATAGGTTTCGAACTTTACTTTCGGAGGGAAATAAACAACAGTGATAGTTTCAGAGACATTTGGTGTTATATTATTGTTCTCGTGGGGAAATAGATCGTCGACCCTTAATTATCTATTAAACTTCTCTACTTATGCTATTCATTTCTCTCTGTTTTCCCTCTTAATTGGTATTTTTGGTTGATGAAAACAAAAACAAAAATTTTAAATAAAAAGAAAGAAAATATTACAGGTGGAAAATCAATAAATTAAATCCATAGCTTGTTGCTTTTTAAAATGTGTTCCTTTTTAAGAAAAAATGTTTTATCCATATATATCACATATATGCACATTATTTTTGGGTAAAGGCAATGATACTAGTAAAAATCACTAATGAAATGAATGCATTCGAGAAATGCAAAAGGTATCAAAGGCAATGACATCGTTAATTGAAAAAGCGTAGGGAGAGGGTTTTGGGCACTCTCCAATCACTTTTCTGATCCACACAAACTTTTCTGGAGAGGTAATAGGTACAACGAGATGGATTAGCACTTCAAGATAACGACAACGTTGCTTTCTTCTTTTGGGTCCATTTCTTTGTTAGTACTTTCAAATGCATGCACACGATCCGTTGTTGATACTAAGATACAAACACCTCTCAGTTATTCAATTTAATTATCATGGGGCTGTGGATCGTCCGCGTCCACGGTCCACCCCATGAAACCCGTTTGACTGTTGTCTGTTCGATTTGATGGTTACATCAAATTACAGCGAACCTTTTTGAAGCCTAAATCAATTTTGATATAAGAAAATGTAACGTTGTTACAAATGTTTAATAGTACTTGGGGGTAATTCCAACGAAGAGAGACAAAGAGACAAGGAGATAAAGGTCTATAGGTACAGAGAGCACATGAGATGACGGAGTGGGCCGAGAGAATAATAGATGCACTAGACAGAAAACGAAGAGGAAGAAGCTACCAAGCATGAAGCAAATATTTTTGGACATTGGCTCTTTCCTTTTACTCAGAACTCAGAAGTACACTAGTTTGTAGTTATTCATACTTGAACATATATCATGCATACACGGCTATGATTGGTAGCATTATGGATCCAGACAATCAAGGAAAAATGAAAAGAAAAAGTTACTATATAAAAATACGAATATAATTAAAACAGAAAACCTTAAACTTAAATACAAAACTTGACGAGTGACAAAATATATTTGATTTTTGTCATTTATTTTATTAAATAGCATGATTTGATATAAAATATGTATATGTAACATTTGTGACTGATAGAAAAATCACAAAATTAGTTTACTAGTAACAACTTATAGCAAAATCTATATATTAACAAATATTTTTTTTGTATTGGCAATAAATAAGCTTATATGTTCTATATACCCTTGTGAAAAGGTGTATTTTTGGTATTCTGTCCTATTTTATATTTTTCTTAATTATGATCATAGTTAAAAGAAGTTTTTATTCAAAAGTGTGTAACATCTCGATTTCTAGAATATGTAAAAATGTTTAAGAAAATTGATTTGACTATATATGTCACTAAAGTGCGTTTACTTTTTCCATCACACATCTTTTAGAATTTGAGAATTAAGTGTGTTTGCGCTAGAGTAGTGGAAGGATAAGTGATTTATTGGAAAGTGATTTGCGATATCTTGAAAGTACGGTCAAAACACGGAAAAATGTTATGTAGTGATTGTAGGGACAATAAACAAGACTTTCGAACTTTCGAAAAATTAAAGCATCTCCTATACCGAATGGACTCTACGAACCGAGAAAACAGACATGGAAGACCCATTAGCCGTTATCAGTCAAAACGTTACAAAATGCATTTTGAAAAACTACACAAGGCTTATTTAAGAAAAAAGAATTACAATACCTAATTTTTTTTAAACAATACCTAATTCAAAAGGGATGATTGGTTCATCAATCTTTTTATATGTCAACCCATGTCATTAAGACAATTCCCTTCTATCCGTTTATGTGACGGCTATTTTCTGACTCCCTAAGGCATTCGGTAATAACAAGAAATAAAATATCACTTAAATGTCGAATTAAAACTGATGGTGCCCGAAGTTCATTACGGCTTTTGTGCGAGGCATGTTGGTATTAAGATTGCGTAAAAGTTTATTGATTACGATTATACTAATCTCGAGATCACCAAAGGAGTTTGTTTGTACTTTTTCAATGGCTCTGGTACGTTTACTCTGTGATTGTTGATTACTTGTTGCAAGACTTTTTCAATTTTCTAGAAAGAAGAGATAAGCATTGAGTATGTTCCCTTCTGCTTCGACACCCAATTTAATAGATCTATAGATTTGTTAGAGTACCATTAACCAAGGGTGCTTACCCTTGGTTTCCCCAAAATTCATCTCCCCAAGATAAGCACCATTGCTTAAATGGCTTAATTAAGCATCATTTACCAAGGATGCTTACACTGTTCATGCCACATGGCGACCTATGATTGGCCATATTTTTTTATTTATTTTTTTTTATTTTTTTAGTCAGACTAAAAAAAAATTAAAAAAAAAAAATTTAAACAACCCTAATGGGTGGCTAGGGTTAATGGTGGTCTTAAATCATTTCGGAAGCCAGCGATCATTTACTCACCAATATTCAAAACTTATCAATTATCTGCCATATGTATTCCCTACCATTTTTTGTTTCTGTTACCAGAAAAATATTAATACGAAAGTAATAGTCACTAATAAAAATATGTATAGCATATGACGTAATACGCAAATTTATTACATTTTTTTCTGCTCACAACATATTAATCGAAGAAAATTCATGCTCATATAATTTAAATTCAGTGCGGGTCGGTTTCTTCCCCGCAAAATACGGAGTAATGGTCGAAGACTACGTAATTAGTATACAGTCTAAACATATTACCTAAAAATGGGTCATTTTCAATCGTTTTATTATCCCCTATATATTAATCCTGGAGCATTACAACATATTTTTGTAGCCACGTGTCATCACCAAAACAATTCTTAGAATCCTTAGAAAAATAAGTTGGTCCATATAAATATATACTATAATTTTTATTAGACTAACTATTAAAATGATTAATATTGTACAAAGCAATATTTTTATTTCCTTAAATAAAAACTACGGAATTACCTAATATAATTAATATATATATGCAATTAATGATTATGAATATACATATTTTTGTATCCTCTCTTTTTTTTGTTTAATTTTAAATTATTAAAATAAATTAAACAATTACATTAAATATATAATAAAAAAATTTAATTTTTTCTTATATGTTATATTTTGATTTTTTTAAAACGAACATAAATTACTAAATATAGTAAAAGTCTAACAGTGAAAATTTTATGATCAATGGTTTAACATTGTTTTTTTCCAAGCAAGATACAAATTATCATAAACCGTACGAATATGAAGTCTCATTAGTAGATATTCATATTATATATATATATATATATATATATATATATATATATATATATATATATATATTAATATCACTTAAATCAAACTATATACTATATAAAATATATAAATATGTTAATTTAAAGTTTTAAGTGAAAAATGTTTAAGATTTTAATATTTGTTACAACAAATATACAACATATTATCTATGTCAATATCACTAAAGTATAATTATATACCATATAAAGTAAATAAAATGATTGTTTTGATTTATTTACCAAAAACATGATTGTAAATTAACAAAATGTACTCTAATTTATATACTTTTATGTATACAAATTAATTTTTAACTATGTGGTTTTTAATATGTTATTTGATCCTGACAATTCTAGAAATACATTTTTTAAAATGAACATAATTTTTAATATTTGAAGCATTATATATATATATATATTATTTCATTCAGATTAAATATTTTAGTCTTTATATTTATTCCTAAAAGGCTTTAAAAGAAATATCATTACATGATTTCAATCACTTTCTTTTGAGTTTGTTCGAAGAATGATAGATTTGATCATTTGTCTAATATTTCTTTCTCTATCATACCCCATTTAGCTATTATAATTGAAAGAGTGAGAGATTTAAACTATTTATTATAAGTGTTATGGTTTATTATTTAATAAATCAAACAGTTTTTAGTTTATACATGGTTTATATATATACTAGAATGGTAAAGTATTATATATATTTTTATCGGTATACTCTTAAGAAACTAAATCTTAAAAGTGTAGATTTATCAAATAAGTAATTTCTTTTGTTGTTTTAGAATTAGATGATTTTTAGACCGAACTGGTGAATATATACTAGACACATTTATATTTTGAGTCTGCACTTAAATTCTATAACAACTTGATATATTAGATTTGAACACTAACCTGTGAATCGAGTTTGCCGATGATTTTCTTCAAAGATTTGATTCTTAGATATGTATCTAGAGTGGAACTAATTTTTACACATGTCCATCTTTTTTAAATTGACACTTATGTGATTTACCGAATTTAAGAAGAAGTTAAAAAGAAAAACAAAACTCATATCAAAGAAATAGAGACGAGAACGATAACACAATTTTATAGAGGTAGAAAATTAAATCACTTATGGAGAGTTAATAGTAGACAAATCGAGAGCAGAAAACCTAATCCCCTTTTGTCATTTTATCGCAAAACTTAATTTCTTTTCGTGCATATGAAATCTTAAAAATAATTAAAATGAGTTATACATTAGGTCTGAGGCTTTTACCCTAAGCCGAAGTACATACCTAAATCTGAACCGGAAAAACCGAATATGGATCTAATCCGTTATATAAAAATATCCGAACTAGACTTATTAGCTTAGTACTTTGGGTTTTGGTTATAATATGAACCGAACCAAAATTCGAACTATAATATGTATAATATGTTAATATTTTTATATATTTTATAGTATTCGAAAGATTTTTGTGGTTTGTTTATTTGTTTTTTTAATATCTTTTAGTTAGTTTAAATAGTTTAACTAATTTTAAGTTAGATTTCTCAATAATTTAAATGTTTTGAAATTTTTTTGTCAACTTTTGAGGTTTAAAAAATATATTTTGGGATGATTTCAGATATTGGTTACAATCCAATCCAAACTTTATTGGAAAGTAACCAAACCAAATCCAACCCGATAATTAGTAAAACCAGAATGACACTTATGAGCATAATACAAAAATCTGAAAATACGTCTCAATCAAACCAAAACCGACAAGGCCCCAAAAGTCATTAATTTAAGATACCAACATTTGTATTCGTCATTTTATAATCGATAACTACTGTAGTATTGCAAAATGTTAAAACCATTTAACAACAAACATTAATATAAAAACCTCACCCCGCACATGCGTGCGGGTTATCATCTAGTAGTACTTATTTGATAACATACCCAGAAAATAGGGAAAGAAAAGAATAAAAGCAGTAAAGCACTTTACAAAATAAAAAAGGAAAAGAAGCAGCTTTATACTTTTTTCTTAATTAGCTTTTATATGTTTTCATTTTTTTGGTTTTATTTTGCTTTTGACCTTTTCTGTCTATTAATTTACCCTTTTTTGTTTCTCTATATATGTGATTGGCAATTACATCACAAAAGTTACTAAACGACGACACAAAAAAGTTTAAGAAGTGCAAAAGCGCCTAACCTATTTCTTCCCACTCATTATGGGCAAATTAAGAAACCAATGCTCTAGATGGATAGTAACTAGATGTTTCATGTTTCTCATGTGGTGTACTACCAATGCTCTCAACATTATCTAAAAATAATCTTTGTGTATTTTCTTTAAAAGTTTTTCATTGTCAAACCGAGTAGACTAATAGTAAAAAGGAAAAAAGTTTGTGAGCTACACGAAGTTTATCCTAATATGGTAGAAACCATCCAATGTTTCATAATATGTTAACAACTACACGATGTTTATATTAATACATGCCACATATACGAAGTAAATGATTATATGGTGGCAACATCATAATCGGGTTTAATTGATTCCAAGAAAAGTTAATGGGGTCAAATTGTAATTAATCAAAAAATCAAATTTAAAACAAAAAAACTAAGTTTTAGAAAAAATAATTATGTGCATTAAATTTTGATTGGGTAAAAATTATAGAAAATGTTTGACAATAAAAATAAGAAATTTATAATTGAAATTTAATATATTTTAATATTTTAAAAAATAAAAAATATGAAGACAATAACTTTGATATTGTCGATCATATTAGTTTCCAATATAAACATTTTAAGAATTTAAAATATTATGAATTTAAAATATTATGAATTTAAAATATTATGAATTTAAAATATTATGAATTTAAAATATTAAGAATTTAAAATATTAAGAATTTAAAATATTAAGAATTTAAAATATTATGAATTTAAAATATTATGAATTTAAAATATTATGAATTTAAAATATTATGAATTTAAAATATTAAGAATTTAAAATATTATGAATTTAAAATATTATGAATTTAAAATATTATGAATTTAAAATATTATGAATTTCTTAAAATGTTAAAATATTGGAAACTAATATGATCGACAATATCAAAGTTATTGTCTTCATATTTTTTATTTTTTAAAATATTAAAATATATTAAATTTCAGTTATAAATTTCTTATTTTAATTGTCAAACATTTTCTATAATTTTTACTCAATCAAAATTTAATGCACATAATTATTTTTTCTAAAACTTAGTTTTTTTTGTTTTAAATTTATTTTTTGATTAATTACAATTTGACCCCATTAACTTTTCTTAGAATCAATTAAACCCGATTATGATGTTGCCACCATATAATCATTTACTTCGTATATGTGGCATGTATTAACATAAACATCGTGTAGTTGTTAACATATTATGAAACATTGGATGGTTTCTACCATATTAGGGTAAACTTCGTGTAGTCCACAAACTTTTTTCCTAGTAAAAAGGTGATAACATACAAAAGCACACTTTCCACAAAACACAGCGTACACAGTAACAAGACCGACCTGAAACGTTTTTGACACTAGTGCAATGTCTACCTAATTCAGAACACATAAGCAGTAAAAAGGAGAAATTCAAAAATCAAATATCTTATCACTCTTTTTTTTTTTGTTGGTTGCTTTTGTCTCATTGCCCTTGTTTCCCGTCGCTTGTCTCTCTCATTGTCATCCTCTTCTTTCTCAAATAATCCATAGGAAATTATTGACAAAATCGAGGCTTTTGAATCATCAAATCAGATTTTGGTCACTAACTTTTTAACTAAAACCTCTTGTTTTTACATTCTCTAGTTTTATCCCCCACTAAACTTGGAACAATCTTGTTTTTTTAGGAAGCAGAACTACTCCATTACAGAGCTTATAGTCCGAGTAGAATGTAGTAAACAAGTGTGATCGGTAGCGCGATAAGCATCCCAAATATTACCCTGCATTATTTTCAATCCACATAAGACATCAACCACATTAGTTTATAATCTTATCTTATGTATGAAAATTTTATATAAATATACTTACCCTGTACTTAAGATTGCCGGATGAACATTGTATTCTTTTGCAAACACAAATGGTACGATTCCTTGCGGCAATGCAGCCTACAAAGCGTTACCAAAGATCTCGTTTAGTGGTTTGCTATATATTAAGCAAATATTACGTTAGCAAATATGAAATATACTTACTTGAACAATGGCCACGCGTAATAGATCTCCGCGTAATCCAATAGCCATGGCTGCAACGGCCATCACTGCTGGTCCAGTCAAGAACCTCACCGCCATTGCAAAAGTTGCCGTAGAATTTCCGCAAGCTATTAACTTAGGTTGCAAAGCCATGAACAACCCTTACATCATTTTTACACAAATCAATTAATTAGTTTCCACTCAAAACAATAAGCGATGATAGCATTACATCGTGTAAATGTAATCCAAATCCAATAAATTTATGATAGCGTACGTCAAATGTAAATGTAATCAATTTCCACCTAATATTGGGGACCACGACAACTATCAATGAACACGAGCTATGTCTTTCCACAACGACCACTTTCTATTATATGATGTCGCATCGTTGACCCTACATGTCGGATGGTCCATCCCGTAACGGGCCACCCCTAAAAATCTTAAAATATACCGAACTTTCCGTACGACTACGTTTGTGATTATGGATTAGTGTAATTAACCTAAAGAACGAGCAGAAACAGAGTAAAGAAGATAAGACTCACCTAAACTGAACATTGCCATACCAAGACCAGCATCAGAGAGAATTGAGATTGATCCTTGAATGATTTTAGGCATTGCTACATTCCACCTTTCATAGTAATCATAGTCCAATCATAACTCGTTTATGTAATCTCATACTAGTAACAAATGTTCTAAGTATTTTGATTAGTTACCTGAAAGCGACCAAAGCCCAAATAAGACCAATGAGACTAGAGTAAGTGTTTGGGTTCCTGATCAGTTTCCTCCACACCATTATCAGTATCAGCCGAGTCATCACACTTGCCGGCGGCATATGTTTTGCCTGTCCGGTTTCACCGGTTTCCACCGCTTCTTTAGGGTTTAGCTCTGCCGTGGAGTTACATCTAAGCTTGTGTAGCCCGTTTGGCACTTCCTTCACTCTCTCTGACTCTTCTTGGCAGCCAACAGCATCTCCGTTCACCGGAGGATCAGAGACTAACATTCGGATCTCTTTTGCTCCTTGATCGGATATTCCGCCTTGTTCATGAACTCCACCGGATACTTGAAGACCCGGTCTATCCGAAATGGGTGACCCATTGGATCCCCAAACAAACATGTGAAGCTCCTTAGCATCATGACTTTTCGACTTCCCTCCAGTATGATGGGTTTTACCACCAGCTGAGGTGGAGAACTCCGGGTTCGGAGCTGGGTACGGCCCAGCTGGACCCGGGTAAATCCCAAACCTAGGCGACGAAGCCATACCACAACTCTCATCGAAATTCGAAGGTCTTGGAGTCGGTCCCCTCGACGACTGAACGGAGTACATATCCGCCGGCCCAAAGTTCGAGAGCCGGCCACCGGAAAACCCCATCACCGAGTAAAAATCCGAGTGGTTAAAATTAGAACCTCTCGGCGTGGTGCTAAGACTATAAATCTCAGCTCCGGTGAGATTTGACGGACGCGGCGTCATATTAGCACCACCGCAGAAAGATCTCCGGGAAGCGTTTGACTTCCTCACCGTGACGTGCAACTTCCCGTCGTCTCCAACCTCAGCGTCCGTCTCAAGAAAATCATGCCCGTCCAACGAAACGACGTCGGACTCAACTTTAAAAGACACTATCGAAGCAGCCGTCTCCGGGAACTGCTCCATGATCAGAATCTTGGCTCCTCTGTACTCAAACAAGAAGAGGAGAAGCGTGTACCATATTATACACTGGAGAACAACCACTTGGACCATGAGCGAGCCGGAGTACTCGCCGTACATGGCGATCAAGAGAGGGATGCCCATGACGAGCGTGTTGGGGAGCGTGGAGAGGGAGAAGATGGTGATGCTCCACTCGAGAGTGCCCGAGCGTGTGAAGTTGGCCCAGATGGTTAGGAGGGTGAGCATGATGAGTTTCTGGAGTGTGTCGGCGGCGATGAAGCGGAGGTTCATGGCGTAAGGGTTGTTGGTGGAGATGAAGTGGAAGGAGAGGAGAGGGACGGCGAATATGGCGACGAACCGGTTTATTCATTGGTCCGGTGAGAAGATTTTCCACCAGCGGACGGAGCCGTATGCGAGGATCATGGCGACGTAGAGTGGGATCACCGCCGTTAGGACCGTGTAGAGGTCGTGCCATGTGATCATTATTGTCACCGGAGGGGTGGCAAAAGTGTGATTCTTGAAGTGTGGGAAACTGTTTAGTTAGGGAAGTGAGTGTCTGAAGTCAAACGGATAGTGTCAGTCTCTGTACTCTCTGTTATGACGAAAGCTTTAACAGAGAGAGAGAGGGGAGAAGGTTTTGAGGATTAATGTTGCGAGAAGACGTCCCTTTACATCTCTTTATACAATCAATAACACACATGACGACCTATACTGAGCTCCTGTTTTTATTTTATAATTTACTTGTGTTTTACATTTATAAATTTTTTATATACACTTTACCGTAATTTATGCTCCATTTTTTAAAGGAAAGAGTATCACATAAGATGCATTTAATATATGGTTGTGGAATGTGTTTGAAATAGGCTATGTATGAGTGAGTTATGATTTCGTTTTTAAAATTTACTGACATTCTTAGAATGAATAATTGTGTAGATTTTTACGAGTTTCTTGGTCGAGTGTTAAAGCTTGTTTATGAAAAGTCACTCATTTAGTCAAACGTGTTAGTTATATAATTTAATTATTTTAAACAATATTTGTATTTTTCTTCTTGACATCATGTATAATTTGATTTAAAATAAAATGTTACATGTTTAAAATTGCGTCCAAATTGTTTAAAGCTACCAATAATGCTTTTAAAGTTCTGACTATATTTAATGTTGACAAAAACATGATATTTTAGTATTAAACTGATAAGAAAAATAATACTAATATTCAAACGTAAATGAATGTCAAATATTTTTAGGCCAGTGACTTAGCTTGGTCATATATCTCTGGCTTATGATATGGCTCAAACGCCAAGTTCTCATTATGGGATACGATGTCACTGGGCATTTGCTCAGAAGGTACATCAAACGTAAGCCGAAATATAAACAGAAAAGGTCAAGCAGATATTGAACTCAGCTGACGTTGATGATGATAATATGTTAATATAATGATATAATAATGATTTGAAGTAGACACACATATATATATTGATGACATAACTAAGTCCATCAAACAAGTGGTGAGCCGTGGATGAAACCAGATACAACAATAGCCCTTTAAAACACTTCCCCATTTTCTGGTGAGATAAACATTTCCTTGTTACTTTCAGGATGGAAAAGGTAATTTTGCAATAAATTGAGATCATTTTTTGTTTATATTTCTGTTGTATTTTCTGAACTCTGAACCGATTATATGAAAAGTTTACTCAACTTTTTTTCTCGGAAATAAAACAAAAAAGATCATCAAGAAAAGAGGTGTGTTAATTTGACTTAAGTAAGAACTATAAGTATTTTTTTCTCTTGTATGACTATATAAGTTGAGCAAGCAAAGGTTGAATAACTTGAATTTATACTATTTAGAAAGTGTTATTGATGAGTATTGCCTTAGTGGTGATTTAAACACGTGATCAAGGAGTAATCTATTAATATAAACTGCTAAAGCAAGGGCGTGCAGGCCTCATTTTTGCCAAACTTGGTTGATCAAAATTGAATTCGATACTTTTTGTTGTTCTGTTCATATTTTTAAATGCGAGGGGTTAATCATGACATCATATGCATTTACAAGGAATTGACTTTAACTTTTAGGCCACACTTTTTGAAGGAATTGTTTAGTTGAAAGTCACAATGCTTTAAAAAATCAACAGGGGACGAAAGAGTTGATTAGTCTGAATGTCTGATGGGTTAATCATCAATTTCACGAGACTCACCACCGGCTAAGTACACTCCAAAATAGGAAAAGCTCACACTAAAACATACATCTTGAGATTCTTCACCAAAATCAATAGTGGAGAAAGAGAGAGGAACGTAACATTACACTGTACTGAATAAAAATATGAAAAAGGGAAATCATTTCTTGGACCGACAAAAAGAAAAACTAAGAGTCAAACGTCATTGAGAGATGGGCCTTTAAGAGAGAGTGACGCAACGGCCTCAGCAACAGTCAAGAAGAGAAACTCAGGCCTCATGAACTCTTCTTCTTGGTCAGCTCTTTGTAGCTTCTCCATCACTTCACTTAATGGGTTCACAAACACAAGCTGCACAAATATCCGGTTAAGATTTTTTTTTTTAGAACTAATTACATTTTCTTGGTTTACGAAAACCCGGTTTGCAAAACAACTTTACCTCAATGTTCTTCTTCGCAGTTGTTTTCTTGAATTCCTTAAAGAATGAGACTCCGTTTGTGTCCACCCCACTCACGGCTTTTAACATATATAGGAATTAAACATAATTAGCTACCAATCTTAAGTTTTTTATAGTATACTTGAAAATAATGATATGGTTAAAATACATCGATTTAAGAGTATGCACACTGCAGAGGATGTTAAAATGACTATCTTAAGCTTTTTAATAAATACCATTTTTTCATTAAATTTTAAGAGTTTTAAAATTTGAACAATGTCACACAAGCATGTCATGAAAATATCTTGATCACAAAGTTTTTAGTTAAAATATTTTTGTCTTCTTTTTTCTAATTATTTTATTTATAATCTCTTTAATTGATGATATACTCAAAAGGTATCTAGCGTTGGCGTTGGAAAAGCTCTAAGACTAACCTGACATTTCAAGAATTAAGAACCGAAGACTGGAATGTTTCTCATGAGCTTCCTCTTCTTCACATTCTTCAATCCAACGAGATGTTCTATACACAATCCAGATGAAGAAAATGTTAGTACAATTATTATCAATAAGGACTACACATCTATTAAGAAATGTGGTTCATTTGACCCATAATGGTATAATTAAATGTAGAAAAACATACTTGTTTATATAACTAACCTTTCGGTGAGGTAGTTAGAATTAGCAAAATTGACCGGAGATTCAATGCTTAAGACAAGAACTCCTGGGATCCTCTGTGCTTCTTTGTAATGATCAAGATTCCGGTACACATCCGTCCCCGGAATATTTCCCATAATAACCGTCTTTGGTCTCGTTACTTGCATCAATAACTTGAACAATGATAGTCCCACCGCAATAGCTAGACCTTTCTGGACGGACAGGAATATAACACCAAAGAAGGCGCATAGCATCACCAAGAAATCGTATTTGTCGATCCTCCATACATGACGAGCCGCGGGAAGGTCGATGAGACCGATGACCGCGGTCACAATGATGGCACCGAGGACCACGTTAGGAGTGTATTCAAAAAGTGGCATTAGGAAGAGGAGTGTAACCATAACCGTGACTGACATCACGATGTTTGAAACCGCGGTTTTACATCCGGCGTTGTTGTTAACTGCTGATCTTGAGAAAGCTCCGGTTGTGACGTAGCAGGAAGTGGCAGAGCCTACTACGTTCATTAGACCTATGGCGA
This sequence comes from Moricandia arvensis, assembly GCA_905132765.1. NCBI lineage: Eukaryota > Viridiplantae > Streptophyta > Magnoliopsida > Brassicales > Brassicaceae > Moricandia > Moricandia arvensis. The sequence continues at coordinate 29,806 of CAJHQP010004155.1, forward strand.
TCATCTCTTTGTTTCCGTCTACGTGGTAGTTCTTTAGCGCTGCGAATGTTCTTCCCACTGCGATTCCTTCCTGTACAATCAAAATGTATTGACACACGCACAAAACAAGACCTAGTTATATTCATTTTGAGAGTAATATTTATATTCTTAATATAACTAGACCTTGTTTTGTTTACTGTATTCTTAATATATTTATATTCATGTTTATATATCAATTTCGATTTATCGTAGTATTCACTTGTAAATTGTTTATATAGATAAATTTATGTTTAATGATTATTTTTCTACTTGATAAAAAAGAGTAAAAACATATTATATGTAAAATTAAATGTAAATATATTTAATTTTAAAAATGAAAATTTCAGTTTGACCAATCAATAAGTAATTATACTGGGTAGGTATCCAGTCCAATTTTTAAAACATTGGTTTAAACCTTGTTAGAGTTGGGTCCACGATATAGAAAACTACACATTTTGAAACTAATCTTTTTTTTTTGAAGTAATTTGAAGATTATGTGACATATATATATAAGAGATATACCCTAAAACATCTCTAAAAAGCTTTTTGTCACAAAATAGTTTCCAAGGAATAAAAATGATCTAAGTAGATTTTATTAAAGATGTAAATATACATTTATACTCCTAGAGTTAATTATTCTAGATTTAGGATTTAGAGTTATGAGGTGAGAATTTGAGAATGGATTTAAAACTTTTAAAAATAAAAATTTTAAATTTTAAAATAAAAAGAACTATTTCGATCATTTTTTTCTTAAGTGTTATTTTTATAACAATCTTTTAAAAATATTATTTGAGAAAATTGTCTTATATATAATTTTTTTTTATTTAGGAACATAGACGAATGTTTCTTCCCGCTATGTCCGTAACCTGTTTTGACCTTGTTGGATGACATGCTAAGGTGAATGCAGACTAAGTAAACAATCAAAACCCATATAAGATTAAGGAGAACTGAGTTGACAGAAACAATTACAGTGAGGGAGACAATTCCGGTGATAAGTCCTGTTTTGGCGACGAGTCCGAGATGACTTCCGTGAAACTGAAGCATGTTCCAAGACGGTGGGTTCAACCCTTCTTGCAATTTGCCAATCTGAACGTCCACCATGTTAAAACAATGATTTTTTTACCAGAACAAAATAAAACAGAGAACTGGTTATGTATTAAAAAGTTGGAAGCTTACAACGCTGATTCCATGACGATCGGCTCTGAAAACAAAGACGAGAAGCGTAGAGACAATAACTGAAAGAAGCGGAGCTCCAGCTGAGACCCAGAACAGCTTCGGTTTCTTCATGCTCTGCATTTAGTTTCCTTTTTGATCATTACTACTATTTTAACTTACTATATTTGGTAACTAATACTGAGAGATACGTAGTAGACATACGAGGTGACGTGTCGCTAGCAAGAACAGCAAGAAGCAAACTCCCATCACAATGGTTTGCCATGACCACTGCACATTACCATTGAATCATCATATATTATTATTATTATTATGGTAACAGTAAAGTATATGTCAACCGTAAAATAGAAGTGAATAAAAGAGAGGAAGAAACCTCGTTGGTGTGGTGGAAAACAGAGGAGAGGACAGGGACTACACCCATTTGGTTAGTGAAATGAGTTATCCCAAGCAGAGCCTTTAGCTGTTGCAATGATACTATTATGGCTGCTCCCGCCATAAACCCTATTAGTGTTGCTTTTGATAGGAAATCTATTATAAATCCCAGCCTGCATATTCAAATATTTATTTTTTCAAGTTTTACATTTTTTTGTATTCGAGGTCTTGCGATTATTTGTATTCTTTAATGTATTTTCTTGGTTGGATTTTTTTTGACTTGTTGTTAATGATAACTAGATTCTGATCCGCGCGGTTGCGCGGATAATTTATATTTATATTTATAATTTATAATTTATGTTCTCAAATTAAAATTATATAATTTAATGATATTTATAATTTGTATAGTGAAATAAGGAGCCTTGTTAAACGTACAAATGAATTGGGACGTAAAATAAGTTATGAAATGAAATATTAATTAATTATGTTAAGCATAAATATAGGAGTTACATTGCTTGTAATTATCAAATTAAATCAAAGGAAAGATTTTTAGAGAGATTTTGTTTTAATATTATAGATAAGTAACATATCTTTTAGTTACAACATATTAATAGATCCAAATTAAAATCATGCCAGGGTGAAATTCAAATAGAATTCTGTTTTAATATAATAGATGTAAATGGGAGTAAAAATAGTATAAAATAAAACGGAAAGAGTATTATATCATATACCCAAACAATTATAGTTATGTTCAACATATTAATAGAATTTAGCCCCCAAAAACAACTAATAGAATTTGGTACATTTTAGACACTATTAAAATATTATTTTCATATAACATAGTAAAATCATTTTTATTAATGTAGTGGTTTGGCTTTAGTGAATGTGAATGTTTATGTTTTTTCTTGCGCTCGTTACTATGTATAAGTAGTTTTAGAGATTTTGTTTTGTTTCACGATGTAAGTTGTTTTCAAGATCCAATGCAAAAAGTAAAATAATAAAATAATATTTTATCAAAAAGTTAAAGTAATATGATTTATCATTGGTTCTTTTCTCTCTTTAATTAAATATTACAAAAATAAAAGTGGTTTTCTAAATATTTGTTTTTAAGCAAAACTACTTATATAAAGAAATTGAGGGAGTATGTTTTTAATGTTACTTTTAGTAATGGAAGCTATGGTAAACATATAACTTAAGATAAAAAAGTTGCAAACATAAGATTAGATCACTTTCTTTTAAAATTTAAACGGAATCAAACAAATATATTATATAACCCTATAGATTGATAGATAGATAGTACAGCGTAGCCCATGCCTAGTATCTTGACCACTGAACACATGTTTCCGACAGAACAAACAGTCAACAGATACAACAAGTGTTCATGCAAAGCTAAAAAAACTTTTATGAGCAAATAGATGCATATGCAGATATTAGATTTACACATATAGAATATATTTGTAACCTGAGGATTCCAAGAGAGGCTTGAAAGAGACCAGCAAAAAAGGTCGAAGAGAAGGCAAGCTGTAAAAACAGAACAGGATTGTCTACAGGAGACACTTGTTGCCTTAGCATGGATCCTAAGATCAAAGACGCTATGGAGACTGGTCCTACCGCTAGATCTCTTGAGCTTCCCAGCACCGCATACACCAACGGTGGCACAAAGCTCGAGTCTACATACATCAACACCCACGTATGTATAATTACATTAACTACTATAGTATAACTCATTTTATTTCCTTATATCAAAGAATAATTCAATACAATTTCACTTGAGATTCTTACATAGACCGACAATTGGAGGCAAGTTAGCTAGCTTCGCGTAACTTATCCCCTGTATTTTAAAAAGAAAAAAAAGAAAGAAAACGTTTCAGTTTTGGAGAAAAAAATCAAGGATTGAAAATGTGATTTCTTTTTTTTTTCAAGAAAAGTATTTTTTTTTATTGAAGTGTGATTAGTTAGTTGGAACACGAAATGGGTCATCGTCAGATTTTGAAAATTCTCTCACAGGAAATTTTTTTACGTACCTGAGGAATGGCTAAACTAGCGATGGTGAGACCTGAAACGACATCGGATTTAAGGAGTCTGAAGCTGTACTCAGGACACCATTGGAGAATTGGGAAAATGTATTGAGCGGCTCGTATGATCTTAGTACGGTTCGGTTGTCCTCTAAACTGTCTTAAAGGATCGTCCGGGAAGAAAGTCTCCTTCAGCCTTGTCTTCAGCTTTGCCGCCGTGCTCTTATGCGGCGGAGCAACCACCTTGTGCACCTCCATTAAAGTTTATATGTGACTCTGCGTGTTATGTTTTCTTTTGTTGGCTCTTTTTTTGATAATATAACCACGAGTATTGTTGTTTCGGGTCAGGCTTTAACATTTTATAATGGTAAGTTTGGCTACTTTTTGAGTATTTCAAAAGAAATAATTATTTTGAAAACTTACACGTACTATTGTTTTGTTTGTCCTTTTAGGGTTTATTTATTATTCATTGGGAATTTTTTGTGTGTATGTATATGTTCCAAATCTTCAACAATTCTACGTGCTATCGAATACAAAAAAATATATTATATTCATTTTAAACATTCGCCAGCTTGAGATTTTGTAATAATGCATATACAATGCATACCTAATGGCATGAGTGATAACAAATTAATAAGCAAAATATAGCACGTAAGAAAAAAAATAAGCAGTATGTTCATCTATAAAACTTGAGACCAACAACCCTACTAGGAGTTGTCAGATTAATCCAGACAAAAAGAAACGGTTGAAGGGAGTTTAGACTTATCGATACAGTCTTTGGATCAATGAGTCGAGCCCACTCTATAGTTAAAAAATATTAAAATCTATAAAATATCTGTAGATGGTTATGGATACAGTGTTTGATATTGCGTCAATAATTATCCAATACAACTGATTACAATCATGATACGGTTGAAAAACCATTACAACAAGATTCATAAACTCATGTAAGTATTTAACTCGTGGTGATTCACATGTCCTGATTATAGAAATATACATTACTGTCTACTAGGTTTCACTAAGCATAAAAAGCCTTCGGGTTTTCACTTTTCAGATATAGTATCCATAGTTCAGATCTGCATAACTGTACATGTATTATGTATCACTACCACTGATCTGTTCGTTCATGCCGATCAATCTCTTTGAAACTACTTTGCATGTAAAGATAATAGCTCACAGTTTCATTGCCATCAAAGTAAAGTAGCTTAATTATCTTTACTAGTGTTATTAAACTAGTAAGTGATATGATATGCCAAATAATAGTTTTATACTCGAAGATTGCCTTCTCGCGTGAATCAGATCAAGTTTATATTAGTTTAATCAAGCAATCACGGACATTCCTTGCTCCGGTGAAAGAAACAAAAGGGACCAAAATGAAAAGAAAATTTGAAATATTCAAATAACATGAAGAATCTAACCAAACTGGTAAAACAAATAGAAGAAAGTCCAACCAAACCTATCTACGTCTATAATATGGACGAAGAATACAACTTTAGCTTCCATTTTTGCAATAAGTTTAATTAGACGGACATATGAATATAACGACTTTTAGACATAACTATTGCCATTCAAAGGATTTTGAGTAATGAGTGAATCCTAACTAAAGATAGTTAGGTATATATGGTGGGCTTAGATCTAATAAATTAACCAAACGTTATTTAAAGCAGTTTTTTTCTTTTTCTGTCGAAACACAAAATAATAATGGTAAGATGGACTAATTAATTAGTGCAATTTGTTCACAATGTGGTTCCATTTTACAAATTGAGTCAGTATACCAAACTGTTTTTGATAAGTTATAACCCAAAATGAAGGATTGTACCCACTAATTATTATTGGGTCCATGTAAATTTGGTGGAATATAAGTGAGCATTGGTGTAGATCCAGTCTTATATAGTAAATATTAGGCATGCACACCCCACATCGAACTTTTTGAACTGAACCAACAGATTCAAATTAAAAGTGAGCATTTATAATTTTTCAGTTTTGGTTGGTTATTAGGTTTAACCGAGTGGTAAAACAATAAAATAAATTCAAAATTTTAATTTGATCAGGGTTGGTTTTATGTTAAAAACAGTTGACAAAAAAAAAAGGTTTTATGTAAAACCAAATATCGGATATATCCAACAAAATATACTCTATGCCATAAAAATAAATGTGTATGTCATTAAAACCTTAACTAATAATGCTTATGTTCTGGTTGGCTACTATAACAAAACAAAATCACATGGAAGGGTAATGAACACGAAGTCAAAATAATACATGTACGTATGAATTTTATTATGGATATTGGTAGGCCAAATTAGATTAAAATAAAGGAAAAAAAATAGCAGAAGACAGAAACAAAAGGGAAAAGTAACGGGACGTGAATGGAGTTATTCGTAGAAAAGGGATCTGATGCCCAACTCTTTTGGAATGAAGGGCCAATGTGAAGCACTATGCACACTGCGCACTTGTGAATGTATTCGCGTGACTCTTACTCTGGTCCATATATCCTCAATTGTGGTTTAAAATACTTCTAGATATATAGACTATCATATGTTATAATTTTTTTTTTTGACTTTGGTCCTTTATTCCTCGTTGGCAGTGTTCTAAGAGCATCATTAACCCTAGCACCCCTAACGGAGTGTTTATTATTATTATTATTTTTTTATTAAAAAAATAACAAAAATAAAAGGTGTACCCAATTATGGGCCGTCACGTGTCGTGAATAGTGTAAGCAAATGTGTTTAATTAGGCAACATAAATATCATTGCTTATGTTGGAGTTTGTGATTTTGTGGAAACCAAGGGTAAGAACCCTTGGTTAATGGTGCTGTAAGTTCTTCCGGTTTTGATCTCATTCCGATTTTGATATTTTGAGATTAGTTCTGTCCTGTTTGGATTGTAATCCGTTTCTTGTCTTTTAAAGGATATGGTCGAAAATTTGCCTTTCCATACTACTTTTATCTTACTCTTTTAACGGATAACTGCCTTTATGTTAGATATTTTTTTCTTTGAAAGAACTTTTTTTTTTCGCAAGTTTTGTATGTCACATATATATCTCACTAGGTAGAAATCGGTGCCTTGTGACAGAAGAAATCATTGAAAATAATTAAATTTATTATACATTTTTCTTCACAATTTCCATTGGACATTATATATAATTCTACATTATTTCGTGTCTAATTAAACATATAATAGGTTTAAGAATACTTATATGTAACAATATTTTGTATTAAATTAAGAGTTGGACTAAAGTAATTCAAATAGAAATATAATCAATAAATAAGCTCATGTTTGGTCTTTCTAATTTCGAACCTGCTTCAGTACTAGTAGGATCAGAGTTGCATTCATAATTTGATCAACAGCTACTGCATTACAAATATGGAGGAAAAAAAACCACAAACTGAAATCATCCAAAATGAAAGAAAAATAAAGATACACCTCCGACATGTATATATTTGCTTGTTTTGTATCCTAAATATATATCTCATTATGTATTTTTAAAGCTTAATACATTTTCTTTTTAAAAACGTTTCTTCTTTATAAGAGAAAGTGAAAGACTACTTTTATACACTGCAAGGGTATATAATAATTGATTTGCCATTTACCCTTATCGCTATATCTTTATTTACCCATATACTAAAATCTAGACAAACTATTCAGTTAAAAAAAGTTATAGACAAAATAGAGGAAAAAAACATTGCATTAACCGACCCAAATTTCAGACATGACACATGAATCTCTTGGATTCCTCGCTGAACAAACTCATCGACTTCTTTAGTGTCGCATTTGATTATTCATATTAAAAGTAATCATATGGCAACTAAATAACTCTACATTTTAAGATAATTAGTCCCTACTAAGAAAATATTTATCATCTAACAACACAATCTTTAAGCATGAGAAAGTATTTTGATTTGAATATCGCGCTGGGTATTATTCAAGATTCCGTTGGAGGAAAGTTTCTCATGACTAGTAATTTTGATAGGTATTCAACTAAAGCGGGTCTCTCCCCACTTCTATTTGTGGAGAATTGCCAGTATGTATTTCTATAGTCGCTCTTTTTGATTGACTATTATATTCTTTCATTTACTGCATTATTATTAAATATTATAACTTTTTTTTGTCAAATTTTTTTTTTTTCTGCTAGAAATCTAAATATTGTAAATAATCTCTTCCAACGAAAATGAAATCAGAGCAACAAAAGACTACTAGTACTTCGTTTACCATTGGGAAAACTCAATGTTTACCCTAGATCCACTATATATAATACTTACGTTTAATAATATTTGAAACTCATACGTCATAACTTTACATCTTCTAATACTTGAGCACATCACTCCATTTAAGGAAATAACCTAATGGATCATTATAAACCATTTCATATACAACACTCAACCGACAGTTGATTTGTAGTTCTAGGTTTAGTAAAGATTACCTATATATATATATTATATCCAATTACTATATCGTTTTAGTCAATGTTCAAATAAACTTGCTAGACATAAAAGTTTAGCAATTTTTCGGATCTTAGACAGGTCTAGAAATTAACAAATTATTAATTTACTTCTAAATATACTTTATATTTATATTAGATATAACAATTAGATATATAAATCAGAAAAATTTGTGGACTACACTAAAATTATTGTTTAATTTAATAGATTTGCACTATTTGTTATTCTTTTACTATTTTAGATCAATTTAATTTTATTTAAATTGAATTAAATCAATTTAAAACTGATTAAAACTAATATAAATCAATTTAGTCTATTTAATCAGTTTTTCTTGAAACAAAATTTAAATATGATCGATTTTTTGTCTAGACAGATACACATGCGCTACTTGACCGATTTTAAGAACATTGGTAAGAAGATCATTTGTTGCTCAAGGGTAAGAAGATCACTTTTTGCTCAAGGGTAAGAAGATCATTAAAATTTAAAACGTTGGATAACAAAATAAAATTAATTGCAGTGTCATTTGCTCACATACTCGAACAATAATAGAATAAATAAATAATCAATAATAATTATTTGGGAGTGAAAGAAAGATGATGTCAACGTCCATATCCTTGCAAGTTGCAACCATATAATCTGACAGGTGACCCAATCGTCCAAAAGTAAAATAATAATGCGACCGTGACAAGATCTGTCCTTCGATTTTCAATTTTATTCAACCGTCTTTCAACGCCTATCCTGAACCAACTTGCTTATACATCAAACAACTTATACGGATTTGTCTTTGATATGTTTTGTTTTCTTCATGACTTCATTATCCTGATGTGATGAAAGTTTGGTTGGTGTTTGTATCATGTTCGTCTCTTCATCAAAATATACGTGCAACTGACTAAAAGGATCTGCACAAGTTTTCTATAAGTCTACAATTTTAATAATTTTCATTTGACTTTATTGACAGTAGATGATTTTGTTCCAAAATGTGAAGTCCTAACAACTGCTTTTAATTCTTAAAAAAGTTTTCTTAGAGCTTCAGATGTTGTAATTGTTTGTCGTTCTTTTGCGAAAATTGCATAAGCTCTGCGTCTTTCATTAATGTGATTTACTGATTTTATCATCAAAACCAGTAATACCATTGTTGTATTTTCATATCAAAGACAAATTCATGAGTTTCTTTGGTATACTTTGTAAGGACATCTCTAACAAATTCTCTTATTTTAAATGGGATCCACCTTCAAAATAAATAGACGAAGAACTGATTCTCCAACAATCATCTTTAAATTTATTTTTATAAAAATTAATAATTTATACTTTAATCTTTAATATTATTGTTTTTCTCGGGTTTGTTTCTTTTCTCTTTCTCATCTACATTTCGTATGCATTTCAATGATGGAGTGATTATTACAATTTTAGAAGAACTCATTGAGCGCTAGCTAATACATGAGACGACACGAGAAGTCTCAATAAAGAAAATCTCGTCTTCTTGATTTTCGTCAAAATTAGAAAACGTTTATCGATATTCGTGGATATTAGATCTAGACTAGCGAAACGCGCTGAGTCAAGCGAAAGTAATTTAAGAAATACTTTGAATTTGGTAATTTAGTGTAATTCAGTTTATAATCAGATCATTATTTTCATTTTTGGGTTGTTATTGATAAAATTCATTTTTAATGAAAAACGTACATAGCTCTCATAATAGATAAAGTGAATGAACAGTTGAGACTTAACATCCAAGCGATTAAATCAAGCACTTTTCTTTTCGTTTGAATTAACAAAACCATGAGGGCAATTGACAATTAGAAAAGAATGAAATCGCACTCGTGAACGTTAAAACACAAAAAAGATTTATACAGAAAATATGTGTGCCATTCGTTTAGTAGATAACTTTCGATATATAGTTTCTAAATCAAACATAATGTGAAACAAATCACTTTTATAATAACGTGGCACATCAAGAAAGAACTTCAAACCCACCAATGGTTGAAACTTGGTCCTTGTCTTATTAGGTTTCATGAATCTTCTCCTAATTTTCCAAAAATAAAGGTCGGTGCACTATGCAAGGCTTGTAATGTTCTCTTTATATATATGGTGGCTTTGGCCAGAACACAAAGAAAAGATGTTGATGAGATTCGATACGATGTTAGTGTCAAGATCCTCTTTTTTTCTTCTTTAGACTCTAGGATGATAATAAGGTGAATCTATATGCTATATAGTGCCTATCCATATCTTCATCATTGTCATGAGATCGAAAACCCATACTTATTATACTTTTGGGACCTCCTAAAAGACACATTGAGCTTTTGATCGCGTGTTGCTTTGTTATCCTCTTTGCCCACTTTAGGGACCTTCATGTGTCAGTCTATCCTCTTTTAATTATTATTTTGATATTTTCTAACATTTTAAACGTTGAATAGTTTGGTAAGGACATCCAATACAAACCATTGTTCAAGTTTTTGTTGTGAAAATTTGAGAAGAATTAAAGTTGAATCCAGTTTTGGAAAAGTTTAACACGGTTTGGCTTTACGTATACAAACCATTGTTCAAGTTTTGGCTGTGAAAATTTGAGAAGAGTTAAAGATGAATCCAGTTTTGGAAAAGTTAACACGGTCTGCCTTTTCGTTAAATTCAACTAGGTGGACGTCCGCGATTTCGTTGATGTATATATTGTATAAAAACATAGATTTTATTTTTATCAAATTTAAAGTTAAATGTGAATTTTATCTATTATGTATTTACTAAAAACATATTGTATATTTTTTACTATTTTATTATTTTCTTTACAAGATTGACTACTTTAACGTATTTATAATACTATTATTAGAAATTACACTAAATTAGTTATATATGTTTTATTTATTTTGTTTTAAAAATAATTAAGTTTATAAAGAATAAAATATTGATATTTTAATATCTAAACAAATTATGGTTAAAAGTGGACTTCTGATTAGTAACTAAAAATGTTACTACACAAAGTAAAAATATAAAAAATAACTAATGTATTAACAGTTATTATAATTTCTTATATACATATATTATTATTTATATAAAAACATTAAGATATTTTTAACGTTGATTTATAGTATAAAAGAAAAGCTATTATATTATAAATTACTTTTTAGAATATATTTTATATAGTTTATAAGTAAATGAGAAATGAAGAAAAAGAAATGATGAAGCATTATATACTTTCCATAATTTCAATAATTAATCACTATAAATGATTATGTGTAATATTATATTGAGCGTTTGGCAACAAATATTAACTAGTTCTAGGATTTCTTCTTTTAAACTTGATTAAAATAAATAAATAAATAAAATTGATCAACAGACAAGTTATAACGATTTTTTCTTAAACTTCAATTACTACTGACACATTAAGTGACTTCTCATCTAATATATAACTAGAGCTGGACCCGCTCACCGAGCGGATGTTAATTTAAATCAACTCAAACCCCGTATAGAAATTTATAATACGAACTTATCTGGACCCGGAAGGATCAACTCAAATCCTGTCTAGAAATTTATAATATATACATGTAGTTTAGTTTTATAACAACAAAAAACGATATCGAAAAACCGATTTCTATTCGGATGGATAGTTAGATGAATGTGAATAAATAAAAACTATTTATTAACCGGTTGGAATATTTGTCACGAATGAAATTAATTTATTTAAACATATGAAATTATTATGATTAACACGTAAAATAAGTGATGTTAATTATTATAATAAATATAATTAATGAAGTAATTAGAAAAAGTAAAAAAAGGAAAATATAATAAAACATTTTAAAATTTGGATAAGACAACATTACTAATTAGTAGTTTCATTAAAAAATCAATTGCTTCATTTATTATAGTGTAATAAATCGATTAAGTTAATTTGGATAAGACAACATTCCTAATTAGTAACTTCATTAAAACATCAATAACTTCATTAATTACTGTTGTAATAAATAACTAAATTTTAGCATTTTCAGATTTGTACTTCTATTTTAATAATATAGATATAATTATTTGTAATTTAGCATTTTCTCATTGTCATCTATTCGTGTAATATTGAACGGATTTATTTGACATATTTAAAGGAATTATTACATTCACTAGTATTCACTCGAATCTCAATGGTCTAAGATGCTTGGTATGACTGCATAACAAAATTTGAGTAAAACTAAGTAGATGAAAATAATTCTTGAACATAAGATTGACTTCGTATTCTAAGTAAAAATACTAATTTTATTAGTTAATTATCATCAACACTATTTAAAATCTAATATAATTAAAAATTTTAAATGCAACCTAATATAACTTAAATTTTTAAATGCAACCTAATATAGCTTAAATTTTTGAACTTTTATCTAAAATTTTAAACACAATGGCGACGTTGTCTTTCAAAAAATTATGTTTTATTAGGCTTAAATATTGTTGACAATAATTAATTTATGAATTCAATTTTCATATTTAGAGTAGGATGTCAACCTTCTTTTCGTTTTTCCATTATTTCCGATATTCAAGTCATACTTTCCACCTGCTCTGCAAAATAATGTAGAGGTTATTGTTCTTCTCATTGATTTCTAAACAAATATGTTCTACTTTTATCCTATTGAGATATATTATTCATGCTTTATCAAACATTATTAATCATTTGTAAATATATTAAAATATTTATGAATATTTATAAATCGGTTATAATGTTTATAAAATAGTATATAATTTTTTTATAAATTAATTTTAAAGGCTTATAAATCAAATTTAAATGCATAAATGTAAATAAAACTTTTAAAATATTGAATAAATTTTAGTGATAAAAACCCTCAACTATTTTTATATCGTAAGAAAACCTCTCAACTAAGTTTTCAGGATTATAAACGGGATTTTAGTAATTAAACCCCTTAACTAAAGAAGAATCGTAAAATAAACCAGAAACTAAATATCCTACGAAATAAACCTTTAATTTTAGTTATGTTAACCCCTGTTACCCTTCCTCTAAAATACCGTGACGGAGGGTAAAATTTGTTAACGGTTTATAAGTTGAGAGTTTATAATCCTGAAAACTTAGTTGAGGGTTTATATTTCTGAAAACTTAGTTAAGGGATTTTCGTACGATTCAAAAATAATTGAGGGTTTTATCACTAAAAGACATTAAATGTTTTAAAAGCTTTATCATAATTTATGCATTGTTTATACTTGGTTTATAATCCTTTAAAAATAATTTATAAATTTTATACATTATTTTATCAATTTTATAACCGATTTATAAAAATTCTTAAATATTTTAATATTTTTACAAATGATTAATAAGACTTCATAAAACAAAAATAATATACCCCAATAGGACAAAATTATAACCTATTGGTTTAAAAATCAATGAGAAAAAATTAACCTTTGCATTACTTGTAGAGCAGATATAAGGTATGACTCAAATGTGAGAAATAATGGAAAAAAGAAAAGATGTGTGTCCTACTCTAAATAAAAAAATGACTTTATAAATTAATTATTGTCAGCACTATTTGAAGCCTTATAAAACTTATTTTTTTCAAATACAATGTCGTCATTTTTAAATAATTTGTATTTGACTTTCTTTTTAACCGACTGTCTTTCTCTTTGACCTAATATAACCGACTGTTATCTCTTTGACGTCATAAATTAATTATCGTCAACAATGTTTTCAGCATTCTCAAATAATTTGTATTTGACAATGCTGACATTGCATTTAAAATTTAAGTTATATTAGGTTTTAAATAGTGTTGACGATAATTAATTCATAAATTTAATTGATAGTCATTCATAAATAAAGAATTTCATCACTAAGAATTAGATTATATCTATGAAGCTGAAAAATAAAATTACTATGAAGTGTGTTTAGTTGACGATATATATATATGTATATATATATATATATATATATAATTGGTCATCTTATTGTATAAAGTAAAGTCGTCTCTCTTGTGAGACTGTCATGTCATTAAGTAAGATAAGGAGAGAATGACACATGTCTTTTTTGTTGTGGGTCAATTTTTACAAACTACAGTGTGTGCTAAATTTTATGTGGGCCTCCGTAATTGTTTGTGAAATTGGGCTTCTAATATTATTACCAAAGCCTCCAACTATTAGATTCATCTTCAATACTAGGTTCAAACCATTGTCGTTTATTCGCCGTCGAAGAACAGCTCCAGCTTAGCCAACCGTCTATGAAGATCCTTATGTGTTTCGAACACCAATTTTTTCCGATCAATATCTGCTGGGAGCCAACGTCTCTGTCTAATCACTTCAAGTTCTCCTGATTGGTTATCGAATCTAATATTGTTACGATGGATCTCGACTGCATTCAATTATCGTCATTAACCCGCTCATTAACATCATCTCGCCATTTCTCACACGATTTCTCATTCAATACATCCCCTCATTTACAACTATAAATATGAGAGTTTCTTTATGTGAAATCATCAGTTCTATCCTCTCAATCATTCCCAAACTTTCAGAGATTATAATGGCAAACTTCTTCTCATGCTCTCCGACTTAAAAGCCGTCGTTTTTCGCCTGCTTTAGAGAGTCGAGATATCTCTGTAGCATGCATGCTTTGTGTTTCTTCTTTATATAACGATCTCTTGCTTGAAAGTTTTGAATTTTTGTGATGGAGTTCAACATTGAACTTGCTGAGACGAAAAGTCATGTGCTTTGAATGAAGATATTAATTTTTGACAGGTTCGATAACAACGACTATGTTACAGGATTTAAGGGTCTTGAACAGTTGAACATGCACAAGTCGAATCTCCATAAGTATCCGTTCACAAGCTATTTACTTGCATAAATTTACTAAGTTACTACTTTTTGATTAGCTTTTACAGCGTGGTAGCAGCATTAGGATCTATATTTGCGTTCTCTTTGGTGAGCCAAGTCTTGCAAGGACAACCGCTCAATGGAATTACTACAACAGCTGGTTTTACTGTTTTCCAAAAAATATTTTCCTTTTTTCACCTTCATCGTCCATGGTTTCTCAATCGCTCAGCCCAAGCTTTTCTTTTTTCATCATCTCCCTCTCAATTATGGAGACAATGAAACTGGCAAAACGTTTCCCAATTCCATTTACAGTTACTAAGTTTTTACCCTTCACTAGATAATGTAGTTGTCTTGAAACTTTTTAATTAATCAGTTCTGGCTATCGTCAATTGAAGTATAATTGGTACATCGGGTAATTTTAGTATTTATTTTTGGTTATGAATTTTTTTTTGTGACCAGATTTTTGGTTTCATATTGTTTTTTTGGTATTATTTTGGAAACAGTAAAAAAAAATTTACCAACCATAACACCACTATTATAATAAACAGATATAGTTTTTCTAAATTAAGCAAGACAATTTAAGCAAGAGATGTCTTTGTCTTAAAGTTTTTTTTTAAAAAAAGAATTCAAATTTAGTTGATTTAATTGTAATAGTAAAGTATGAACAAGTACTACAATACACAATAATTCAACAAAAGTAAATAAAACAAACAAATAAAAGAATTACTCTCTCATGAAAAATATATTGTTTTATTCAGAGAATAATTATGTATTCAGCAATTTAATCAACCGGATTAGCCCTAGTTTTCTAGAAGACTTTGTTTTATTACTTTAAGAGGAGATTTCTTTAAAAAAATAAATATGTATGCAAATCTATAAAAGTCCATAACAATCAACGGAAATTCATAAAAGTACTTTATAAAATATTTGTTACATCTACTTAACTTTTAAAATCATCAAATTCTACATAAATTCTTGTCCCAATAATTCTCCCCTTTAGTTTTATTACTTTTTAGAAACACTCCGATACATTTTATCGAATAGTTTATTCTTGTATGCATACTTATCTACCAATACAACAACATGCTGGTGGCCTACAAGAGCCAAACAACCAACCTTCCCTTCGTCTTCTACAGAACGCAGTGCAGCCTCTGTCTCCTCCCCTTTCACAAGGATTAAATTTGAAGCATTTTACAGAATCCTTCATTCCAACACCTATTTAGCAATAACAATAATTAAGCCAATATGCACATTCATATAAAAGAGATGCAATCATGTACCTAAGTAGAAAGAGGAATGTGTAATAGTAAACAAGTACCAGGAATGATAGTGGACATCGTATGACAATGAACAGACGATATAAACAAAAAGATGGTGAAGAAAACTAATGTGACTAAAGTTTTCATAGTGATAGCCATTTTTACAATAGATCCTTTTAATCTTTTCATACTTTGTTACGCTTAAGATGATTATATATAATATAACAGAATTAGACATTACATATATTCTGGTCAAACCTCAAAGATTTATTTCTGTAATAGACTTATAGTCAAAAGAAAATAAGCTTTGAATGGAACAAAACAAAAATAGAAATATGAGGAACATTGACTTTTTATTTAGAGAAAAGTTGGAAAAATACATTTATATGAGTTTCTAATTTGAAAACTACATCATTATCTTCTTTTTTACTTTATTTGTAACTTAACAAAATTATCCAATCTAAATATTTAAAATTATTGTAATGTATTTTTCATCATAATCATTTAAATATATCATATCTTCTCATTCCTCTAGTTTCTTTTTCTGGTTCTCCATTTTTATATTGCATATCTTCTCTTTCCTTTCGTAGCTTTGCCTTATTTTCTAAGTTGGAAATCTTTGAGTTAAGTTTTGTAAATTTATTTTTCATACTGTTTCTCAAATCTGTCACATGTCAAAAATAGTTTTTCGACAAGACTTAAGACGCGATACTTTTTTTTTTCTTTTACAATTTTTGTAAGAAAAATGTGAGTTTTTTTTTCCCAACAAATCAGACATTGTAAATAATCCATTCATGACAAATTAAACCTAAGTGGTGGTAGTTATAATCTAAGTAGTGGTAATTACAACCGCAACTCTTTTACTTAATACTCCAGATTTATTAGTCAACTCGACATTGATCTTTTTTTTTTCTTAATCTCAAGTTGTGTGTTTTCCTTAATTCCTTCTCTCTTTCTTTGGCCAGTACTCAGTTTATGATTTTAAGAACTTAATACTCTAGATTTAGAGAAAAATACATTCAAAGACAGTTTTAACTTTTTTATAACACTATAGGCCACTTTCCACTACTACAACACTTTTTTCTAACTTTATCAAGTTTTGTTACGTTTATTAGTTGAAATCAAAACAAGTTATAACTAGTAGGTCCCATTTTTCTCTCTCATTATCTTCTCTTTCCTCAAAATTAAAATATTTTTTTACAGAACAAAAAGACATTGAAATTTACAGAACAAGTTTACTCCGATGAAGAACTTATCTCCAGTAATGAAAGATTGATAACCCCTCTTATAATTTCAGACAAGAATTTCTTTGGTAACGAACAATCGTTCATAAGAAAAAAAATTCAGACTATTCTTGGAGCGGTAAAAAACCTTGTGATTTCTTCTCTAATTAATGAACAACCATTGTTCTTGTCCAACGATAACTTCGTTGTCGGCGACCTCAAACCCTAAGCACCATTCTAACATAGCTTTACAACTATTTGCATCAAGGTCAAATCGTCTCCTCCTTACCATGATCGTCATGCTCGAGACTAAAGTTGTGGATGATGGAATTATAGTCGCTTTGGCGGAAAATCGAAGAAAAAAAGCTTCACAAAAGCAACAATGGTGAAATTTTGATTATTTGCATATTTGGACCTCCAACTCTTGTTTATTCTCCAATTTATCTTAAAATTCTATTATGTTCACGAATTTTCCCCGAAACTTTTAGTTGTGCAATTCAGACCTACCGAATATTCTGATTTTGTAATATTGGTTTGTGCCACTTTGTTTTATTTTGTTTATGCCTCTGGTGTTTCAGATTTACAAATAAATCCTTTTGATTCGGTCTCATAATTCATATGTTCATACTGATAAATTGGCTAGGCTACTTTATACAAAAAAATATCATTGATGTTGTCCATATAGAAGCAAACATAAAACTCCAAAAGAATATCAATGATTTTGGGTGTCTATGTGGACACTATATTATGGATTAGTGGTATAAATGATTTTAATGACTTGACTTTCATATAATTAAGCACGACAGAGAACAAAGATCTTTGAGTGCCTTTTGTGTGTCATACTGCCATTTATGTAAAGTATAGAAATATTGGGCTATGGTTCCTTTATTTCTATAGATTATTTAGGCCAATTCGTTGTATGATGTGTCTGTAAACGAAAATGTAGAAGAAGTAGAGAAATCCTAATGGGTTCATGTGAGAGTTTCATATTTAATACTAAAATAACCGGTTGAAAGATAAATAGATTGAAAAAATCAAACTAAGAATCTACGGAAGAACTCCCGACCATAATAATCAAGAATAAGCTTTGTTCTTAGACACTGGCATACACATTGTCTAAAGAAGAACTGCCGATCCATGATAATCAAATTTTATCAAGCAGATGTAAAATAGACTACATGATTTTCACCTTCATCGTCCATAGTTTCTCAATCGCTCAGCCCAAGCTTTTCTTTTTTCATCATCTCCCTCTCAATTATGGAGACAATGAAACTGGCAAAACGTTTCCCAATTCCATTTACGGTTACTAAGTTTTTACCCTTCACTAGATAATGTAGTTGTCTTGAAGCTTTTTAATTAATCAGTTCTGGCTATCGTCAATTGAAGTATAATTGGTACATCAGGTAATTTTAGTATTTATTTTTGGTTATGAATTTTTTTTTGTGACCAGATTTTTGGTTTCATATTGTTTTTTTGGTATTATTTTGGAAACAGTAAAAAAAAATTTACCAACCATAACACCACTATTATAATAAACAGATATAGTTTTTCTAAATTAAGCAAGACAATTTAAGCAAGAGATGTCTTTGTCTTAAAGTTTAAAAAAAAAGAATTCAAATTTAGTTGATTTAATTGTAATAGTAAAGTATGAACAAGTACTACAATACACAATAATTCAATAAAAGTAAATAAAACAAACAAATAAAAGAATTACTCTCTCATGAAAAATATATTGTTTTATTCAGAGAATAATTATGTATTAAGCAACTTAATCAACCGTTTTTTATCTCAATATTTAAATATCATATATAAGTAAATAATTCATGAAAATAATTGTTCAAACATAATATATAACCAATCTACTAAAACAAAATCAACTCAGATATTTAACGAAGTCTAAACTCCGCGCGTAGCGCGGATTAGCCCTAGTTTTCTAAAAGACTTTGTTTTATTACTTTAAGAGGAGATTTCTTTAAAAAAATAAATATGTATGCAAATCTATAAAAGTCCAAAACAATCAACGGAAATTCATAAAAGTACTTTATAAAATATTTGTTACATCTACTTAACTTTTAAAATCATCAAATTCTACATTAATTCTTGTCCAAATAATTCTCCCCTTTAGTTTTATTACTTTTTAGAAACACTCCGATACATTTTATCGAATAGTTTATTCTTGTATGCATACTTATCTACCAATACAACAACATGCTGGTGGCCTACAAGAGCCAAACAACCAACCTTCCCTTCGTCTTCTACAGAACGCAGTGCAGCCTCTGTCTCCTCCCCTTTCACAAGGATTAAATTTGAAGCATTTTACAGAATCCTTCATTCCAACACCTATTTAGCAATAACAATAATTAAGCCAATATGCACATTCATATAAAAGAGATGCAATCATGTACCTAAGTAGAAAGAGGAATGTGTAATAGTAAACAAGTACCAGGAATGATAGTGGACATCGTATGACAATGAACAGACGATATAAACAAAAAGATGGTGAAAAAAACTAATGTGACTAAAGTTTTCATAGTGATAGCCATTTTTACAATAGATTCTTTTAATCTTTTCATACTTTGTTACGCTTAAGATGATTATATATAATATAACAGAATTAGACATTACATATATTCTGGTCAAACCTCAAAGATTTATTTCTGTAATAGACTTATAGTCAAAAGAAAATAAGCTTTGAATGGAACAAAACAAAAATAGAAATATGAGGAACATTGACTTTTTATTTAGAGAAAAGTTGGAAAAATACATTTATATGAGTTTCTAATTTGAAAACTACATCATTATCTTCTTTTTTACTTTATTTGTAACTTAAAAAATTATCCAATCTAAATATTTAAAATTATAATCATTTAAATATATCATATCTTCTCATTCCTCTAGTTTCTTTTTCTGGTTCTCCATTTATATATTGCATATCTTCTCTTTCCTTTCGTAGCTCTGCCTTATTTTCTAAGTTGGAAATCTTTGAGTTAAGTTTTGTAAATTTATTTTTCATACTGTTTCTCAAATCTGTCACATGTCAAAAATAGTTGTTCGACAAGACTTAAGATGCGATACTTTTTTTTTCTTTTACATTTTTTGTAAGAAAAATGTGAGTTTATTTCTTTTTCCCAACAAATCAGACATTGTAAATAATCCATTCATGACGAATTAAACCTAAGTGGTGGTAGTTATAATCTAAGTAGTGGTAATTACAACTGCAACTCTTTTACTTAATACTCCAGATTTATTAGTCAACTCGACATTGGTCTTTTTTTCTTCTTCTTCTTAATCTCAAGTTAGGGATGTCAAATGGGGGGGGGGGGTCGGGCTAATTTTTTGGACAGTTTTGATCGACGCCCAAATAGGATTATGTCCAAATAGGACCATACTCAAATAGGACTATGACCAATTGGACTGTCTATAGGATCCAAACGCTCATTTAATGTAAATCACCAAATTTTCTGAAAATGTGATTTTTAGTTTCAGCAAAAAATATGATTTTACGATTCGATAGAAAACACACAACTTTTCGTTTTTGGCGGAAAATCGCAATTTTTTTTTTGTTTTGACGGAAAATCAAAAAAATTTGATTTTGGCGAGAAATCACGATTTTGCGATTTTGGCGGAAAATATCAATTTTGGGGTTTTGGCGATAACCACGATTTTGATGAAAAACGTGAATTAATGGTTTTAACAAGAAACATAATTTATTATTTTGATAGAAATATGTGATTTTTAATTTTGGAGGGAAAACATAATTTGCGGTTTTGATAAAAAAAACATGATTTTGCAGTTTTGACATGAAAACATAATTTTTGGTTTTCGCATTATTTGTCGTTTTTATAGGAAAACATGATTTTATGGTTTTGGTAAAAATTTGATTTTATGATTTTGGTATGACAAAGTAAAATTATAGTTTTTTCAATTTTTTAAACCTAAACATTTTAGGTATTCAGGCCGCTCAATGTCCAGATGGTATAAACCCAGTTTTGCCTATGGAAACAATCGGATTTCACTCATTTATACCCATTTAAATTTGGTCTAATATGGATAGATCCATATTGGCCCTTAACAATTTGGACACTGGCCGCCCATGGACAACCCACTCATTTGACATCCCTGTCTCAGGTTGTGTGTTTTCCTTAATTCCTTCTCCCTTTCTTTGACCAGTACTCAGTTTATGATTTTAAGAACTTAATACTCCAGATTTATTACATCACTACTCAGTACAAAAAGATTAAAAAACAAGAATCGTTCTGTTGCACATAACATATGGAGTGTAAGCAGGTTTTCCGACAAGTTTTGTGATACAAGGTCAATCTCTTGTTGAGACAAGTTATCAAGATAAATTTATGGAAGTTAAACCTAATTAATTCTATTAAATTCATACAAAATCTATTAGAGGTTAGGTCCGGATTAACCTTTAGATTCATGCTTAACGCCATCACGAACATGCGTTTTTACCCTTTCTCAACTTTTCCATTTAACACAATCATTTTTTTGTTATTTTATTTTTGTTGTGATTGGTGAAAACAAAGCAGAATCCAAAGTAATAATATTATGGGCAAATCTCCTAAATAATTTTTTTTAAAGTTTTTGTCACAAATATAACCCTCAAGAACAAAAATGACAAATCTAGCCTTTTTCTATTTTCAAAAAAATTAATTTTTATTTTATTTTTTTCAATTTTAAAACTCACCTCCAAAACCCCACCCCATAACTCTAAACCCTAAGTCTAAATTAGTTAACCCAAGGGGTATAAATGTATATTAGTCATTTTGTTAACCCTTGGGTTAACTAATCTATACTTAGGGTTTAGAGTTATGGGATGGGGTTTTGGGGTAAGGTTTAAAATTGAAAAAAATAAAATAAAAATTAATTTTTTGAAAATAGAAAAAAGTTAAATTTATCATTTTTG
The DNA here is from genome assembly GCA_905132765.1 of Moricandia arvensis. Lineage (NCBI taxonomy): Eukaryota > Viridiplantae > Streptophyta > Magnoliopsida > Brassicales > Brassicaceae > Moricandia > Moricandia arvensis. The sequence goes on from CAJHQP010004155.1 coordinate 51,999, forward strand.
TTCTTGAGGGTTATATTTGTGACAAAAACTTTTTTAGGGTTATCTTAGGGTATTTCTCTAATATTATTCTCTGTAGCGTATAGAATTTCTTTTCTGCCTAAGAACTACTTTTATAGTTGGAAGAAATTAATCTCATGAAGTTCCTTAAGAGAAACTATTGAACATGACTAAAACGGATCGACTCAAATGGGCCTGGGCCTCGTGTAAGGCAAGTAACAGTTCCGCTTAAACCCTCCCATGCTTGGCTGTGCCTAGTACCGTTTCCGAAGATATCATGGCTACGCTTCATGATTGATGATGTGTTGGCGAGCCAGAGAAAGTTCTATTTTATATTGCATGGCTTTTTAGAAATTCAATCATGTTCTTACATGATCATGCAAACAACATCTAGTAGTTCTTACATAGATATTACTGACTACAATACTTCTTAGTTATGTCGGCTGATTATATAAGTAACGGAGAAACTATTTTGGTTTCTCTGTTCCAAGAATAGACAAAGTTCCCATATCTACTACTCAAGAAGTTTATTACATGTTCCAACTCCAATGGCTGCCGCAAGATGCCAACCAGCATGAAGGAAAGGCGTCTCAGGGAAAAAATCATCAGCAATGAAAAGAGCACCTCCTAGTAACGAAGACATCTTGTGTACGTTATGAGCTGTTCTGAGATCTGGATCCTTTAAGCTTCTTTTAGCAAATGCCACCTGAATCAAAAGGTGTCATTCAGTTAGATTACATCAAGGAGTACTGTCAAGTGTCTCATGATCTCTAGTACCTCCATCATCCCCGTGTGAACAGCAGAGACCATTAGAGGCTGAAACGGTAGAACTAATGCTGATGCAGCCATCAAGAACTTTGGGTTCTCATTCCTTAGAGCCCTTGACAGACACTGTCCAATACACAACCAAATCTAACCGGTTATATTGGCTAAAGACACAGAAGTGCCGGTCCTAAGCATAGCTAAATGAAATATTGGTATTGGTCAAACTTATATAAGAATATAGATCAAATTATTATAATTTTCTTTTACTAAAATATTTATTAAATTATTTAAGACCTCTCAGGACATGCAACATAGATTCTCAGGACATGCAACATAGATTGAAGATGGATTAAGAAGATTGGAGCTTACTACTGTTGTTGTGGCTATCATTGTGTAATCTACCCATCTGAGGTATTTCCTCAACTTTCCTCTAGAGGCATGATACAGACTTGATGCGATTCCAACTCCAATTAGTGAGTTTGCATACACCTTTGTGTTCAGATTCTTCCTATATTGCATAGTTTCTTGTCAGAGAAAGTCTACTTACAAATGAATTTGGCAAAGAGAGAGAGAGAGAGAGAGATAGAGAGAGAGAGAGAGAGAGAGAGAGAGAGAGAGAGAGAGAGAGAGAGAGAGAGAGAGAGAGAGCATTTACCTTGGTGCTTGCATTCCAAGGAAGATGAAAGGAAGCGAAGTAGCCACGTTAGCTGCTGTTTCTAAGACACTTTGGTCACCTGTCACATGATTGATTCGTGAGATAAGGAAGACAAAGATGGAAAAGTATTCATAATGGTTATAAGAGTACCATGAATGCAGCAATGGATTGGCCTTAGACATGGAGGTCTTTGTTGCCAAACACGTCTGTAATAAAAAAAAAAAAACGAAGTTATGAAAATTATCAACTGAGGAAGGTTACAAACATCTGGTCATGCACGTACTCGATGAACAATCTTTGATTAGTTCCCGTTTCTGAGGATTTGTAGTTGGTCTGAAAGTCACCAACTTGGGTTGTTCGGTCGTATGAGAAGGGAGACACGACGTGAACTCCATGGATACCCTCAAGGGCGTTGCTTGACTTTGTTGCAGTTTGGAGGCTCATTGGCTCTTTCTCAAAACCACACGACCAGACCAAACTCTCTCTATTCGCCAGCAAAGAGATTACTTGCTGGCTGGTTCTGTTTGTTCTGTTCTGTAATGATCAAAAAACAATATAATGGAGTACAAGTCGTTGTAGGTTCTGTTACTCCACAAGCAAGAAGCAGCTAGAGATAGAGAGAGAGATCGAACCTTGAGGAATGGCTGTAATATGAGAAAGTGTTGGAGAAGAAAATGGATAAATAATGGAGAAGGAGCAAGTAGAAGAGGAAGAGGAGAGAATATAGAAAAGAGAGATGCGAATGAGTGAAGAATCTTCTTCCTTAACTCTCTTACTCCACGGCATATTCTCATCATCAATATTCTTATTACGGTTACCCGGTTTGATCCGAAACTTACGTTCATGCATGGGTTATATGATATGGCCTAATGGGCCAAGCCCAAAGTATTATGCGAACTGGGCTGTGTGGTAAATGCATGTCTTGTGAAATGTTGTCCTCTGAAGTTTTCTTGACGTTGGATTTTGATTTGGGTTTGTCCTGGGCTCAAATCTTTCGGGCATGTACTTTCCACGAAGAATAATGTGTTTAATTTAAAATAAACTGTCAACGAATCAAATAAGTCTATATTTTTTATAAATACTCAATAAAAATTTCTATCATATTTCTTGGAAATGATGGTTTACTAACTCATATGTTTCAGCGCTCAATAGTTTTTTTTTCTGAAATTTCAGTTTTGCTGGAAATGACGATTCTTAAAAAAAAGTTGAAGATTTGCTCTGAGTAAATGAGTCAGTGAACCATCATTTCCAAAAAAAAAATATGTTAGAAATTTTCTTATTATAAAGTATGCTAGAGCGTATAACAAATTAAAAGTTTATTGCATACTACCTCCGTTTCGATTTAGTTGTCGTTGTAGAAAATTTTTTTTGTTTCAAAATAAGTGTCGTTTTATAATTTCAATGCAAAATTTATTAGTTTTATCTTTTATTCTATTTTTTCTATTGGTTGAAATGTGGTTAGATGTATACGTAATTGTGTTTTTATCTAAAAAATATGTAAAATTAAATAGTTTCTTAATATGCGCGTAAAAGCCTAGAACGACAAGTAAAACGAAACGGAGGGAGTAATAGTTAAGAACTACGACCGAGAACATCTTCAATTTATTGATATTTTTACTTCTATAGTAGTATTTACAATCAGTTTCAATTTAATTCATTGTTATTTGTTCGCTTAAAATAAAAATTGTTATTTTCCTTTATACTAACAATCTTTATTTCTTTATCTATATTTAAAAAATTGCTAATTATTTAAAATAGGGGCAAAAAATGTTTAGCGCGACCAAATTACTATGTACTTTCAAAAGAGAAGCGACTATTGATGTTGCAACCACAAAATGTTTACACATGGCTTTTGTTTTTTGTTTTATTATGTGTCTTGTGTACTTTGTGATACATAAATTATATCGTCATCCATGTGGGTATTAATGAAATGTTTGGGAGAACAAGAAACTGAAAAAGACTGAAATTGAATTTGCTATTATATGTAGATACTTTGTACTATATTTGAATTATATTGTTAGTTTCTCAATTAAATTTTAATACAATATTCGATTAATTTTTAATATTAATATTTTATTGATGGATGTAATAAAACTTTGAGAACTCTACGTTAAAATTTATTTATAGTATTGTTCAAAATTCTGAAAAATATATCAATAAAATATGAATATAATCTGATTTTTTTTGAGATTGCCAATATAAAATGCTCTGACCGCTTATGGACGGAACATACTAAGTTCCGAATGAAAAAAAAACGGATCAAATGTTGTGGACCTAGCGGACTAAGCAGATCAAGCGGACTAAGCAAATCAAGCGGACTAAGCAAATTAAGCGGACTTAGCAAATCAAGTGGAACAAAAATAAATTTAACGGATCTAGTGGTATAAATACGGATTGAACGGTTTAAATTTTTTATTTGAATGCTAAAAATGGATAAAAGAGTGTTTAAATTACCTATGAACATCTAATAAAAATTTCTATTTATTGGTATTACAAAAAATTTTATTTCAGAAATGACTAAATATAAAGTTCCATTTTATTTTATTGAAAACAAAATATATAACACATATTTAAATACAACATTAGTAAAAAAATATTACAGAATACTTTTTATTAGTCCACAATGCTTTTGCAAATAATCTATGATATTTGCCATTAAATCTCCATCAGTTGTATCTGGTACTTCTATGTCATTTGTATCATTTTCCAGTTTGGTGTTTTCAATATGTGGTTATTCCATTATTTCCGTAAAATTATTATCTATAAAATTTGAAATTCTAATAAAATTATGCGGTTCCATTATAGTCAATACCACTTTTATTTGCACATCAATATTATATCTTGAAAAAGTCACAGCAAATCTTTCATTTTTTTTTCAAACTCCAAATGTTCTTTTAATAACTGAATTGAGAGATACACGCCAACGACTAAAAATTCATGCCTATTTGAAGGAGGAGAATTTTCTAATTGCGACATATAATAATGAATGACCATGTTTTGTGAATATCTATATGGAGCAAGAAAACTTTGTTTATTTAGATAACCCTAGTGAATTATATAATACTTATGTGAAAGTGGCAAAGGAAGACCATGATTTTTTTTGTGTCATCGTAAAAGATGTTGTATCTTTTCAAAGACCATGCTATAAAATAATGTTCTATTATGTCAATTTCTAATACATTCCTTGTAACTGAGGTTTGATCTTTACATAAAATAAATCCCGTCCATTACTTCAACAAATCTACTAAAAATATTTATATTGTTTAGCCATAAGTCTTTCGAAAATCCTACGTAGTTCTTGCCTTGTTGGAATGTGAATATAATCACAAGCCATTAACTTAGTTGCTCTAAAAACTTCAATTTTTTGGGAAGAACCTTTTTTTCTTGGACAAAGTTCGTCTGCTTGGGAAGAACTTGAATGTATGTTTTGTAAAGGAGGTATAAATTTGGTTGATTTTATGAAGAGATAGTATGAAAATGAATAATGTATTTATAGGTAAAGTGTATTAGTTCTTTTACATAAATTATTATTGTTCTTGAAATGTGTGATCTATAATGTTTTTGGTCACTTTGTCCACTCATTTTGTCTTGTAAAAGCAATTCTTCACCTCTTTGGCTCAAAGACAAAAGAATTTGATACACTAGTGTTTTCTTCCATAAACGTAATGTGTTTAAATATTTTTCCTGAATGGGTCAAAATGTGGGCGGCCCACTAGAGGTGTCTGGCACACCATTCCCTCCATCTCTCATTCATTGCCTCAGTTCTAGGAAATAATGAACGGTTATCAATCAGTAGGACACGAATCAGAATATCAAACCAATTAATCTCTTTTTATTAAAATATTTTATGATTCAAAACCCAAACTGACCACAAATATACTTATCACTCCAACTCACAATATATGCATCACAAGAAAGTATAATTTAACTCTTTCCATATCATTATCCGATCCGTCCAAGAGGTTGCCATCTTCCTTTATATGTTAAAAAGGGATACCAACTCTCAAAACATTTCAAATTCTTTCAAGCACTTTCGTTAGTAAACATGGCAGAGTCTTCTCTATTAGGAGAACTTGAGGTTGAAGTTGAGATCAAAGCTCCTGCGGTGAAGTTCTACCACATGTACGCCGGAAGACCACATCATGTGTCCAAAGCCACTCCACGCAATGTGCAGGCATGTGATCTGCACGACGGAGAGTGGGGTAAAGTTGGTAGTATTATCTTTTGGAACTACATGCATGGTACGTATTTTTATGCTAGAATAAATCTATAAGATGCAAATTTACATAATGGTGCAAAAATATCGAATATTTAGATTGGTAAACGGTTCTTTTTTTTTGGTGTAGATGGACAAGCAAAGGTGGCGAAAGAGAGGATGGAAGTGGTGGAACCCGAGAAGAAACTTATAAAGTTTAGGGTTTTAGAGGGAGATTTAATGGAAGAGTTCAAGAGCTTTTTAATTACGATCCAGGTTACCCCTAAGCAAGGAGGAAATGGAAGTATTGTGAAGTGGCACTTCGAGTATGAGAAGATTGATGAGAACGTGTCTCACCCTGAGACTTTGCTCCCGTTCTTTGCCGATATGATCAAAGAGATCGACCAACACCTCTTGTCCGAGGAATAAAGGTGGAGTTGTTTTGTTCCGTACGTTTAATATAATGTTGTTCGTGTTTGTCTTAATAGCTATGAGTTTCAAGATTAAGATTGGATGTCTTCAAGTTAATAGTTTTATAAATAATGATGAGTTGATGTTGTGTGTTATGTTGTACGTTGCAAACTAGATCAATATTGATAGTGAATCATTGGATGATCCACTATCAATATTGATCCAACTTGGATCTTCATCTCTTTCCGTAGTTGTGAACATGTCTAAGTGAGCAGTGAATAATTTTCACAAAGTAATATATAACAAAGCAAGATGAATTTTCAGGCCATGTCGATACTATATATCTTAAACATAATATCGACTGATAAACGGGTCTTCTATTGTCTTTGGTAGATGGACGTGCTCAACATAGCCGCCAATTAACAATCTTGAAACAAGCTTTTCGTGCCGAGACACCATTGAATCGATTACCACAACTGACTACAAAGAATCTTATATTTGTTATCAACTGAAAGAAGTGACGTACGTATATCTTT
>CAJHQP010004156.1:0-58554 GCA_905132765.1 Moricandia arvensis
AGATCGTCATCGATCTTTGTGGCTTTCTCTTTCCATTAGTTAACCCCATGTTATACATTCCCTCCCACATCGAATCTAGACACAATGTTTCAAAAGCCGACTAAATAGGCGTATCCGCCAACATCGAACCAAAACATAGAGTCTCAAAAGCCGACTAAAGAGGTATATCATTGCTGCTTCGTCATGCAGCTACACAATCAAGGTACCTGGCCCTATCACAAGTGTCTTTTTTTCATGCCCAAAACTAATATTGGTACGACCCCATACCAAGCAAGGCAATTAGGTGGAACCAATAAATCTCACGATACATTACTTGAGTGTCGGACCCTCACGGATCAATCCTAACCAATAGTTTGTGTCCTGATGGTTTCCCGCATTATGACAAGCTCAAATATGTTATATAGTCAGAGCCGTGGCCCGAATGTTATAACATGATATACTATGGATTTTACCCGTTTTTACCCATAGTATATATGCTTTTTAGGAACTATTATATGTGTTTGGAGTCTATTTTAGGCTATTTTAAGGTCAAGGTATGTTTTGCTGCGAAGTGGAGATTATGGAGTAATTTAGGGCTTTATGATGAAGAAAATTGTAGCTCCTGAAGAATCAGAAGTTTGAGTCGATATTTACGAAGACTGCCAATTGAAAAAACTATGTTGTCATAAATCGACAGCGAAGCGCGAGACGGGCCGACTTGTTGGTGACCGACTTGTTGGTGACCGACTGAAAGCCCAGAAGTTCCACATATTTACAAGATTACCCATGGACGACTTTATACCTAGTATTTAGGTGTTTTGCCATTGTTTGGGGAACACACCACCTTCATTACTTTTCATAACCTATTCCATACTTAGAAGCTTTTAGTTTGATTTGGATAGAACATCCAATACTCATTCAGATATTTGTATTGGAACTCCATTGTTTCTTATTCCTTATTATGTTTCATGATTTCTATTCAGTTTATTATCATGCTTTGATTAGTCATGTCTGAGTAGTTCTCTTTGTTAGATTTAGGGTTAATTAGGGTTATGAAGGATTAGCCAAAACTATAGAATTCCTAAGGTGATAGAGATATCCATCAATTGAATTGCTATTAATGCTTGTGTTCTAGAGTAGCTAACTAGAAACCTGATCTTAGGATTGTAGACAACTACGACAGTAGCTCCTCGCCTGAATTGATTCTTTTAAGCTAGGTTGATAGATACATGCGACATCTGGTCTAGGAAGTTAGTGAACCAATCAAATATGACAATAAACCCAATTAAAGGTAGCCGTTGATCGATGCTCATGGCCTACAGTCAGTTGACGACTCATTCTGTGTTCATTAGCCAGAGCTAGAATAATAGACTTAGATAATTATTAGACTCACATTCGACAGCTGGATATCTATACATTAGAGTTCAAGTTCTAGAATATCACACACACACACACACACACCTTTAGATTTTATATTTCTATAATCCTGATTACCTAAAACCCAGATCTAGTTATTTTCTCATATTGTCTTACAACCATCTAATCAACTAATTTATTGTTCACTGCTATTTATTTACTTGCCTAGCTTAATATACATTTCTATAAATCTAGTGTGTGCCCACGCTTCCTGTGGATTCGATCCCTAAGTACTACAACTAAACCTCTTATTTGAGCGAGAAGTTGCTCATAGGATAATATGAGAGCATATCAAATTTGGCGTCGTTGCTGGAGAGCATTGGATTCACCATTAGATCTAATATATAGATTTAGTCTAGGTTTTTCTTCTATTTTACTTACTAAACACACAAAAAATTATTTGTCTTTCAGGTGCATGCCCAGCAGTACCAGAAGCAACAACAAAAAAACGTATTGTTCTGAGACCCTGTTTTGTTAGAACGTGCAATCCGCAAAGGAAAACGCACCGCATCGATCAACACCAACACATCTTCGTCGACCGACCTTACTCCGCTAGTGCCAATCAACAACAGTACAACGGCACCGATCGACACTAATCCATGAGCAAGCAACATGGTGGCTACTCTTATTCTAACGGCAAATGCGAATGGCGATCTGCATGATCAACATGGGCCTTTGCGTAATGAATCAGGTATGAAAATTCATGGTCAAGGGGCTGTAATCCCTGAGCCAGAAGCAGCTGATCCAGAAGCTGCTAATGCTGATGCTAATGCCAATGCTACTTGAACCAGAACGTTGGCTGATGATGTCTTGCATATTTTCATTGTTTTGTCCACCCATTTACATGCATTTTGATCATGTAGACTAGGATTTAGTCATTTCTAGGTTGCATTTTGCACACATGACTTCTTATCAGGTTTTGGAGTATCCTTGGAGTTCTTGAAGATGGTTGGAGGCTTTTGGAGCTAAAAAGGGGAGCTAAAAGTGATCATAGGACGAGCAGAGCTGGAGCTACGTGCCAAGCGACCTCCGGAGCGAGGAGCCTAGATCGCTTGCACTCTGCGCGATCTCAAGCAAACCGAAAGCTTCCCAGAGCGACCTTCCCAGCGACCATGCTAGGTCGCTCCCATCTAGAGCGACCTCACCAGAGCGACGTGCATAGGTCGCTGCGCGTCTTTGTTTGGACGAAACTTAAGTCATTTCAGGGACCTTTTGGTCATTTTGTTTCATTGTTTTACATTTTCTAAACCTAAGTTAAGTATCTCTGTAAGCCGTTTCTGGCGGATTATCTTTTGTTCTTGAAGAAAAACACAAAAACCTTTCGGAAAGTTCATCTTCTAAGATCATTGTTTCATTGTTCTTCTGTTATTACTTGCTTATTCCATCATCTACATGATTAAGCTTGAATCCAAAATGGGTTTAAGAGGAATCATGATGATTAGTGAGTAAATCACCATTGAATTCATGGGTTAGGGAGATTAAGGGTGATTAGGCTAGATCTAGGATGTTAGTGTAGATTTCTCTTATACCTTGCTAGTAGAGTATTCATAATGCATCTTTTGAGTTGGCCTCTCAAGGGTTGAGCTTTAGGCATTTCCCACCCACAAGGTGTTTGTTGAAATGCCCGAGCCAACTCTCCTAAGCTTCTAACATTCTTTACCAAGGACACTTGTTGTTAAAGATGTTAGAATGGCTATTAGACTTGTTCTTAATGATTACTCCCATAACATTCAACCGAAGACATTTGATGCTTGAGTTATGTTAGTAAATGAACATTCATCTAGACGTAGAGTTTGTTTAGAATCGTGTCTAGGCTTAAGGTTGACAGTTCAATTGATCACTTGCCATCTTTAGTTCGAATCTTGATCACCCAAGGTCTAATTCCCTTCACCCATGAGTTCTCCTTTATCTTTATTGTCAAAGCTATTTCATTTATCGCACTTAGTGTTCTGTTATCGCATTTAAGCTTAGTCATAATTCAAAACCAATCAATCACATGATCGCACTTAGATTAAGCCAGTACTTGCATTCTCAGTGCTTTTACATCTCTCAGAACTGGTTCGACAATCATTTATACTACAACATTTGCCTTAGGAGCCTTGAAAACTCCTAACATCAAATTGGCGCCGTTGCCAAATTCTGAGTCGATTAGAACATTGAGATTTAGTCACTTGCTTGAGACTAAGTCATTTTTCTTTTATTTAGTTACTGATTCTCTGTCTTCATCTCTTTTTGGCATTTCAGGTATATGAACTTGAGGAGCAAGGGCACAACAAACCTAGTTCCACGAGTTCCAGATATCAGAGCTTACGAAAGAGCAATCACAAGACAGACAAGACAAGAAGAGCAACAAGCTCAGCCACAGGAGTTGAATATTGATATGGATCCACCAAACGGAAACAACAATAACAACCCTCTACCACCAGGTGGTAACAATGGACCACAAGGGCCAGTTCACCAACCTCGACAAGCTCGCGCCATTGGAGCTTATGACCGTCCAAATGTCAATGGTCAGAGGTTGGGCATCCGCGCTCCTCCGGTGGAAGCCAACAACTTCGACGTCAAACCAGGACTCCTCAACGTGATCGAGAACAACAAGTATCATGGTTTGCCTGTAGAAGAACCATTTGATCACTTGGACAAGTTTGACAGTTACTATGGATTGTCAAAAACCAATGGTGTGTCCGAAGATACTTTCAAGCTCAAGCTTTCCCTTTCTCTTTGGGGGATAAGGCACGTCAGTGGGAGAAGACTGTACCCAGTGACACCATCACTACTTGGGATGAATGCAAGAGAGCATTCTTGGAGAAATTCTTCTCTTCCTCCAGAACTGCTAAGTTGAGAAACAAAATCTCTAGTTTCCAACAAAAGAACTTGGAAGGCTTCAGTGAAGCCTGGGAAAGATTCAAAGGCTACCAATCCAAATGCCCACATCATGGTTTCTCTAAGGAGAGCTTGCTTAGCACATTCTACAGAGGTGCTCTTCCTAAGTACAGAGCCAGATTGGACACTGCAAGCAATGGGTTCTTTTTGGGCAGAACTGAGGAAGATGCAGAGGAGCTGGTTGACAACATGGTGAAGAGTGATGCGGTCTACAGTGCAAAACACGACAGAGTCAGTAGGGGTGATGACAAGCAGACAAGGAAGGAGATCAAAGCTTTGGAAGATAAGATCGACCTCCTCATTGCTGAAAAAGCTACCCAAGAGCAAGTGAAATCTGTGGGTAACACCAAGCAGGAAGGACCACCTATAGTCAATGAGGTTGATGGCTTGGAAGGGCAAGAAGAGTTGTGTTTCATAAACAACAATGGTAGTTGGTACAGAAAAGAGCCTAACTTCCAATACAATTACCCACAGAAGTCCTATCCCAACAACCAACAAGGAGGATATCAGAATAAGAACAACCAACAGGGCAACTACCAGTCTCAGCAGACTCCACCTGGTTTCTCAAACAAAGGGAACCAATCTTCTCAACAACAAGCTAACCCTTCTACCTCTGGTCCTCAGGGAAACAACACTGAAGCTCTACTGAAACAGATCCTGGAGTCTCAGAATAGAAGTGAGAAGCATGTTGGCTATGAGCTGAAGAACCTGCATGCCAAGATTGATGGAAGCTACAATGAGCTCAACAACAAGTTCAAAGCTTTGGAAAACCAGTTTGCTTCAATGAGCTCTAACCAGAGTCGCCAACAAGGGTCACTACCAAGAAAATCTGAGCAGAATCCCAAGGAAACTATGAAGGCTGTCACACTCAGGAGTGGGAAACAACTATCTCCTAAAGCTCTCACCAAGGATGCTGAGAAACTAGGTGAGGGGGTGGCCGTCAACATAGATGATGAGGTTGTGATTGTTGATGAGAAGATCAATGATGAGATCTTAGAGAAGATTGTGGAAGCCAAGGGTAAAGGCAAGGTTGGAGAAGAGAAGAAGTCAGTTAAAGATGGTGAAGTTGCTGCTCCAGCAAATGAGAAGTCTTTTGTCCCTCCTCCTTATGAACCCAAACTTCCATTCCCTGGAAGATTCAAGAGGCAGCTGCTAGAGAAGTACAAGGCTATGTTTGAGAAACAAATGAGTGAAGTTCAGATCACAATGCCCATCATTGATGCTTTCATGCTGGTTCCTCAATACAGCAAGTTCCTGAAAGATGTTGTGGCTACAAAGAAGAAAGAGATGGAGGGCATGATGATCCTTACTCATGAGTGCAGTGCTATCATCCAGAGGCTTGTTGTTCCTAAGAAGTTAGAAGATCCAGGATGCTTCACATTGCCATGTTCTCTTGGACCTATGGTGTTTGAAAGAAGTCTCTGCGATTTGGGAGCTAGTGTCAGCTTGATGTCGTTGTCTGTTGCGAAGAGGTTGGGTTTCACTCAGTACAAGAAGTGTAGACTCTCCCTGGTGTTGGCTGATCGTTCAGTGAAGTACCTTGTGGGTATCTTGGAAGACCTTCCCGTGAAGGTTGGAAACTATGAGATCCCTACAGATTTTGTGGTGCTTGAGATGGGAGAGGAAGCTCAAGATCCTTTGATCCTTGGAAGGCCATTTTTAGCTACAGCTGGAGCTATTATTAATGTGAAGGATGGTACGATTGATTTACAGCTGGGTAAAGGGCACACGCTGCACTTTGACATCAAGGAAATCATGAAGAAACCAACTGTGCAAGGACAGATCTTCTACATTGAAGAGATGGATGCTCTTGCTGATGAGCTCCTTGAAGAGTTATCACTAGAGGACTCTCTACAGCATGCCCTGACGATAGATAGAGAGGTTGAAGTGATTGAGAATGCTGAGAGTACTGCTTATGGGTTGATGTTGGATTCGCACAAGAGTGTTGCTAGTGAGAAGCAGTATGAGGCTCTACCAAAGGCGACTCATCAAGAAGCCTTGGTCACTCAACAAGAGGATGTCCAGGAAGATGACTGGAGCGAGCTCAAGGCACCTAAAGTGGAGCGAAAACATCTTCCCCAAGGTGTAAGGTACGCATTCCTTGGACCCAATGAAACATATCCTGTCATTGTGAGTAGTGAACTTACTGAATCTCAGCTATATGAACTTTTAACAGCATTTAACAGATTTAGAAAAGCAATAGGTTACTCACTTGATGATATCAAAGGGATATCACCTACTTTGTGCATGCATAGGATACATCTTGAGGATGAGTCAATGACTTCTATAGAGCATCAAAGAAGGTTAAATCCTAACTTGAAAGATGTTGTAAAGAAAGAGATTCTTAAACTCTTAGATGATGGTGTGATTTACCCTATTTCAGATTCTAAATGGGTATCTCCTGTGCATGTGGTTCCAAACAAAGGTGGTATCACTGTTGTTAAAAATGACAAGGATGAACTAATACCAACAAGAACTATCACTGGTCATAGAATGTGTATTGATTACCGAAAACTGAACTCTGCATCTAGAAAGGATCATTTTCCATTACCATTTATTGATCAGATTCTTGAGAGACTTGCAAATCATCCATTCTACTGTTTTCTTGATGGTTATTCGGGGTTTTTCCAGATACCCATACATCCCAATGATCAAGAGAAGACGACATTCACATGCCCCTATGGACGGCTTTAAAAAATTGAGTTAATACCTGACTCTTCAACAACTTAATAAAGTGTTGATCTTTCCTTTTGTTTACCTCAGTTGTGGATATGCATGGGAATGTTTCTTCGATGTGAGTAACAAATAGGCTGTAAAATCACATTTTATATTAATTAATAATTTGAAAATTATATAATTTATCAAATTATTAATTTATACATATATGTGTTTAGAAGTTTCCATATATGTTAATTACCTTTCAAAATAATGTATCAATGGATCCTCGCAATTGAGTAGAATATAAGTGTGTGCACTATGAGCGTCTTCATCACTCGACCACCAAACCTCTTTCAGTTTCCCACCCATTCGCCCAATTTGGCTAAAGATGTCTGGAACACCATCAACCGCATATGTTGGCGCGACACCACCATCATCATATCTTCTTGGAGCTCTTTTCCGGGTACGTACTTTTGGTGCAAAGTAGTACGATGTGAAGTGAGATGTTTCTTCCGTCAAACTTCCAGCAATTATAGAACCTTCAACTTTTGCAAGGTTTTTGGATTTTCCCTTCAAATATTTCATGGCCCGCTCATACTGATACATCCATCCGTAATGTACTGGTCCACGAAGCAATGCCTCATACGAGAGGTGGACATCTAAATGCTGCATGACGTCGAAAAATGCCGGAGGAAATATCTTCTCTAAGTTGCACAATAAGATGGGAATGTTCTCATGAAGTTGTTCTACGACATCCACTTTCAGAGTGTGTGTGCTCAGATCCCTGAAAAATGCTCTAATGCCTTGTATATTCCAAAAACAATTAAACAAAATAGTAGTCATATTATTTATTAATTTGTACATATTATAAAGTAATAAAAAAATTAATGCGTAATATATTACCTACAAGTGCTTCATGTACTTTTGTTGGAAGTAGCTCCGCAAATGCAAAGGGAAGTAGTTGTTGCATAAAGACATGACAATCATGACTCTTCATCCCGGAGAACTTTTGACCCTTTTCAACACATCTACAGAGATTTGAAACATACCCATCATCGAACTTCACTTCTGATGCCACCTAGTTGAACAACATCGACTTTTGTTCTGAAGACAATCTAAATATCGAAACGGGAACTTGTCCATTGCTTTTTATATGTAACTTGCTTCTTGAGCAAATATCACGCAAGTCCAACCTTGATTTTTTGCTGTCTTTTGTCTTCCCTGGGACATTCAGTATTGTATTCACGATGTTCTCAAGAAAATTCTTCTCTATATGCATCACATCGAGGTTGTGGCGCAAAAGAAGATCCTTCCAATATGGCAACTCCCCAAATATACTCTTCTTGTGCCAGTTGTGTTGAACTCCGTAAAAATCAGGCATATTACTGGGAATAAACCAATTACCACCACGACGGACTATTTCTTGAGCTCCATAGTAATCGATTTGCGCTTCAATTTCTTCTCCAGTTAAATATGGAGGAGGAGTTTCTCACACAACCCTTCTGTGCCTAAACAATTTCTTGTTTATTCGGTACGGATGGCCAATGGGAAGAAATCGACGGTAAAAATCGAACCAACTTGTCTTCCTACCATTCATCAATTGAAACACATCTATCATTTCATTATAATTTTGACAAGATAATCTCCCATGCGAAGTCCATCCAGACAACATCCCATAGCCATGAAAGTCACTTATGGTCAACAAAAGCATTGCTCGCATTGTAAAATCCGTCTTCGTTGAGCAATCATACGTCCTCACCCCTGTAGACCACAAATCTTTCAACTCTTTTATCAGTGGTTGTAGAAAAACATCTAGAGACCTTTTTGGATGGTTCAGACCAGGTATTAATATGGTCAAGAATAGAAACTCCCGTTGCATGCACATCTCCGGTGGCAAGTTGTATGGCGTAAGAAAGATTGGCCACAATGAATATTGTCTCTCTGACATTCCAAATGGACTAAATCCATCTGTGCATAATCCAAGATACACATTTCGGCTATTGCTAGTGAATTGTGGATGTACTTTGTTAAAATGTTTCCAGGATCTTGCATCTGATGGATGAGTCATCTCACCTTCCGTCTGAGTATGCTCGGCATGCCATCTCATCCCTCCAGCAGTTTGCTCAGATTGGTACAATCTTTTCAATATGTCTGTAATTGGTAGGTACCACATCCGTTGGTACGGTACCCTATTACGTCCTTGTCCTTGCGGTTTGAATTGTGTCTTCTTGCAGAATCGACATTCTTCTAACTTCTCATCATCTCTCCAGTAGATCATGCAATTCTCGATGCAAACGTCTATCATCTCCGAAGGCAACCGAAGACTATAAACCAGTTTATGAATCTCATAATAAGAATCAGCAGACACATTGTCTTCCGAAAAAAACTACTCTTTAAACATGTCTGCCCATGCATCCATGCAACTTTCAGGTAGATTGTGATCAGTTTAATATTCATCATTCTAGAAGCCAACGACAATTTAGAGAGACCTTCTCTACAACCATTGATTTGTAGCATCTAACATTTCATAAAAAAATTTGCATCTATGTTAGGTTCTTCAACTTCATAATGAGCTACAAATGCATCAGCTACCTTATCATGAACCCATCATAATCTACCATCTGCTCCTCCTGATGGTAACTATGTTCATTATGCAAATGATCAACCGGTTCATTCTAAAAATTGCTATTACTACTACTAGTGTCATTCCCATAATTATAACATTCCCCATGTTGAAACCAAATATAGTTATTCGGCGTAAAACCTCCATTTATTAAATGCTTTCATACATTTTCACGACTTTCCAATTTTGAATTGTTGCATTTCCGACAAGGACATAACATCTTACCACTTTCTTGGGCGAGCGGTGTAGAATCTGCTTGATGCATAAATGTCTCCAGCCCTTCGAGATATTCTTTCGTCACTCGCCCGTTACCTTCTCTGTGCGTATACATCCACCTCTGCAACTCGAAAATATTCCCATTACCCGACATTTTTTTTCTCGTTTTTAGTTTTTTTTTCTTTTGGTGTGTTTCATTTGAGAAACACAACGGTCGACGAATTTATAGGAAGTTTTTGAAATTAGTAGGTGAATTTTAACTAGGAATTTACGAGGAGATATAGTTAGCTAGACTAAACAAAAAAACTATTTACAACTAAAAAGTTGGTGCACTCGAGATATCGATGCTAAATAGACATAAAATGTTTCGTTGTAAAGTCCTCGTAATTTTAACATAGACTTTATGACGAAACCAATGGTTCCTCGTAACGACCTCGTTCAATTGCATCGTTGTTACGATGAAATTGTATTCTCGTTATTTGACGACGAATTTACGTTGATTTATTATTTACTCATAAAAAAGAAGTGAATTTTCGAGGACATATTTGTCGTTAATTTTCGTCGCTAAAGTTGTGTTTTCGTCGCTAAAGTTGTCTTTTCTCGCCCCGTTCGAGGATCAAGTCGGACGTAGTTGAATTAAAAGAGTGGACCAAGAGATCGAACTGCCGGAGCAAGTTCGTCTGGTAATCGAGTGTCAGTCATAGAAACCGAGCTTGTCGAGAATAAAGATTAAGTTTTCTAAGTGCAATGAGTTGTAGAGTCTAAAAAAATCGAAATCGTCGAACAAATATGGAGAAACGTTTGAGTATAACTTTGTCCTACTAGCCACCTAACTTCTAAGTTCTTATAAGCTAACGGAGTGTCTCTAGGCCTAAATCTTCGGGGTCCATGCACCATTAGCTTTAGCTCCCCTTATATATGCCTTCTGGGCCAGTTCCCCTTTTTCCTTTTCTACCCTCGGTCGTTGTTCTGGTGGTCGGGGATCCGTTTGTCCGAGGCCTAGAGTAACCTTTCTCGATGACTTATCGTACGATCCCCCTTTCAGAATTCATACGAAACTCGATTTCGATTTTCCCGCTCTTCCTTTTTCAAAATATTATCTCTCTCTTTTCAAAGAGAATTTTTTTGGGAAGTTTCAGTTATTGATTTTGTCGTAACAGATTTTGACCCCAACAAGTCTCATCAGCCTTTACACCTTCTGTGAAGCTAACTTTCTTCTTAAGCAGATTGTGAACTGCGTCCCGCTTTGCTTTTGCTTCAGCCATCTGACTCTTGTCCAAGCTATCAGCAGATTTCTTCTTCTCATAGTAAGTATTCTTTGTATTATTACTAGATGCCAAGTTTTCAATCAGTCTCACAGCCTCTTCTGGATTATTGGTGTTGAAGTTCCTTCACTAGCTGTGTCAAGAGACATCTGTTAGAGCAGGGCTAGGCCTCTGAAGAAGGTACCAGGTAGATGTACCTCATTGAACCCATGGCGTGGATAGTCCCTCTGATATGTTCTGAATCTGATCCATGAGCTCTTGAACTATTTAGTTGGTCCTTGGGTGAACATGGAAATCTTGTTTCTCAAGTCTTCAGATCAAGCGTCATCAAAGAAACTTTTCACGAAGGCATTTTGAATGGCTGTCCAGGAAGTAAGAGACCCTGGTAGTAGCTGGTTAAGCTAGTAAGAAGCATCTCCAGAAAGAGAGTACCTGAAGAGCTTGCATAGAAGGTATTCGTCGGGGATTCCATTGGCTTTAATAGCATAAACCAAATCCTCGAACCTCTTAAGATCGTCCATAGGATGCTCATGTGGGACCCCATGATAAGGTTTTTGTCCTACAAGGGTGAAGTATGTTGGCTTCAGCTCGAAATTGTTCCTCTTGAAAGTAGGAGGACAAATACTCAGCCAACGTTCTGGGTCGAACAACCACATGGTTCTAATTCTTTGCCGCATCAGAAGCTGTGTCTTGTTCAGGAATTACAGCACCCCAATCATCTATCTTTTGACATGTTGCATCACGCAGATGACCCTCACAGTCTTACATGTTTCCATCAGCATTCTAAATCAACACAAGTGGAGAAATCATTTATATATGTTGAAAGTGAGTGTCGATCGATACTTGGTT
Source organism: Moricandia arvensis (assembly GCA_905132765.1). Classification (NCBI taxonomy): domain Eukaryota; kingdom Viridiplantae; phylum Streptophyta; class Magnoliopsida; order Brassicales; family Brassicaceae; genus Moricandia; species Moricandia arvensis. The sequence continues at coordinate 11,890 of CAJHQP010004156.1, forward strand.
TCAAATGGTGTCGAACGACGCTTGAAGGGTGTCGATCGATATTGAGTGCCCGTTCTAACTGATCTGGATTTCGAAAGTGAAAGAGCTCACTTTTTTGTTGCTTCTGGTACTGCTCGACATGCACCTGAAAGACACAAGAAAATTTATAAAAGAAAAACAAAAACCTAGACTAAACCTTTCATGTGATGAATCAAACACTACTCGGAAACGACGCCAAATTAAATATACTTAAATTACCCCAAGAGAAACTCTCTGAAATAAAAGATTTATTCAGTACTTGGAGATTGAATCCACAAAGAGTATGGATCACACAGTAGACTGTCAATTTATGGGTTAATCTACGTGAATAATATAAAAGCAATAGATCGAAACAAAGCAATAAATTGGTTTGTAAGATAGACGGGAAAGACGCTAGATCTAGGGATATCAATTAGGTAGTCAGAACTTAAATAAATTATTGCTTAGGATTTTATTAAGATCAATCCTAGAACTCTAATTCACAAGTAAGACATCCAACTCTCGCTGCAATTACTAGCAGATGTCTAAATCTTCGAAGGTGAACTCTCGTTGCGCGATCCAAATACTTTAGACAAGCATTAAGTACCAATTTGATATGTTCACTAAGTCCTAGACCAACTCTCGTTGCAACTAAGAACTTAACTCAGCACGATCCAGTTGAGGTGTTGATTACACTCTTGTATCTCACAACTATCCTAGGATCATGTTTCTAGTTAATTACCCTAGAAACAAGCAATAAGATGAATCCTGGTGAAAGATGCAATATGATCACCCAAGCAGTTCTTGTTGGAATTCATGAGTGTTTGTCTCATGTCAAGAGAGTACTCAGTCAACTTGTGACTGAATCCCCTTCAACCACACAACAAGAACTCACCATTCAAAATCATAGACAACCAACTTGTGGTTGAATCCTCTCTCTCCCTCTCTCTCTCACACACACACACAACTTACAATATAACCAATATCCTAGAGAGTAAACTGGTTATAGGAAGCTGACAATCTCTAGTTTGAATCTATCCTACTGAAGTAACACAACACTTTGAGTTTGTGTACTTAAGATGAAGAGGAATTAGAATCAGTAATCTAGAGTTTAAGAGAAGAAGATAAGTAAGAGTTTGAGTGAGTTTTACAAGTATTAGGCTGCCTTAAGAGAGATAGAGTTAAGGCAGGCTCTAAACCATAATGCATATCTCTTTACATTGTGAATATTTTTTAGACACAAGAAAGAGAGAGAGAGTACACAAAATTAGAGAGAGAAACTTGTGTTTATTCTGGTTCAGATGTTACAAGTGATGGAGAAGCCTTTAAATAGGCAATACACATGATTAAACAATTACTAAAACATGGAAACATAAACAAATACTTCTTTAGAGAGTGAGAAGAGGCCAAAGGGGATACAACCAAGGTCTGGCTCGTTCAGGAAGAGTAGAAAGGGACAGGAGGCAGGGCGTGGTCTCCATGGTGATAGTGACAGGTCTGCTACAACTCCTTATGCACCCATGTGACTTTTCTCTGCCTAATTAAAACCAGATGCTTCCTTTTGAATTCAAAATGAGTATCCTAAGGTTTCTGGAGTTTAGCAACGTCCCTTAAGCCTTCCCACTTCTTTCTTGCCTTGCAAGGCAGGTTAGGCCAGCTTGGTTACTTGTGGATCAAGTCTAAGTGGACCAACTTCCATTTCAAGTCTTTAAGGGCATCTTTTCTACTACTTCCTTAAATCCTTAATGGCTTTTTCCTTTGGTCATTCCCTCTTCATTTCAACAGTTCTATAATACAAAAGTTCATCAATACCCTAGAAAATCCCTATATCTAACAAGGTGACTACTCATACGTGATCATGCAAAACATAGCAAAAATTGAATGAATTTCATAAAAATATAAGAGTAAGAAATACATGAGTTTCAATCAATCTCTGAAGGAGTCTATGATCTTCTCTCCAAGACACTCTCTAAGTAAAATAAAGCTTAGCCTAAATAATGGATAGAAAACAGATAAATATATGTTAAACACGTCCAGGGTTTCTTTGCAAAATAGGGAAGCTTTGGGTCAAAAGTGTGTTGTGTTAATTCTTAGGTCGGCTGGCTCTGAAAACGGGGGTGTCAAGCAGCACCTACAATAGTGTCGATCGACACGAACTGTAAATCTCGACTCCAATTTAACACTCTAGGGTGTTCTTCACTCTAATCTCCAAATGACTTCAAAATCTCCATAATGCTCCAAAACGTACGTACTTCTAAAAAGACCTTAAAGCAAACTCGAAACATAATATAAAGACTCTATAAAGGAGTTATACCATGGTTTAAATGTGGTAAAAACCATAGTATATCAAAAGGACATATGGATTTTTACTCAGTCAGGTTTCTGATCACACAGATTGTCTCACAACTTATTTCTTTCATCTCCCTTTTTTTTCCTCAGGCAGTTTTCACTGTTTCGCATCATGTTGTTTTAACTTTTTCTATCGAACTAGTTTATTGGAAAGGTTTTCATGAGACATGAGGACTGATGGAAATAACCACCAAGTTCGCGGTTCACTTGTTTAATATAAATGACATATATTGTATACATTTATGTTGTACTTTAGATTATTAAAATATAAATAGCTTAAATGAAAAAATTAATTACAATAAATCAAAAAGAAAAGAATCACTAATAACTAACTACTTCAAAGAGTAAATATTAGTTTACTATCGTATAAGTATATTATGATATTTCATAAATATTCACCTATATATATAAATATACTATGATGTTTTTATAAATAGATATAAGCACGATTTTATAATATATATATATATATATATATATATTACTATTAGTTTCTCTATATCCTTTTTAGTTTATTTGAGAAACATTACAACCTTTGAGCTATAAAACGTGCCATTACTAAAATGATTCTTTAAATACTTAGAAAGTAGGTTTGTCCATCTAAACATATAAAATAATTTTCATTAAAATAATCATAAATTATAGTGTATAAAAAATCTATTTCCCTCTTTCCATAAACAAAAGCTACTAAAATAACTAATGTGATTAAAATATATATGATAATCAATGATTTTAAATAATACAAATTTGATAATAATTCATATATCATCTATCATTTTTAATTTAAAATTACTATAATAAATTAAACAATCACATTAACCTTATAATAAAATATTAGATTTTTTTGTATATGTTGTATTTTGAATTTTTAAAAACAATCATATAAAAAGAAAGCTGTAAAAATCTCACATTATATTTTTTTGAACAATGGTTTAATTTTTTTATAACAAGATAAAATGATCATAAAAGCATATGAGTAGGAAGTCGCATTTAACAGATAGTCATATTAAAATAAATATCTATTTTAATATCTTTTTAAAATAAAATTTTACCATATAAAATACGTAAATATTTATATTTCAAAAATTGCATTGAAAAAGTATTGAAAATTTAATATTTTAATTAAAAATTTGCATTGAATTTTTAAAAATGATTATAAATTACTAAAACTTTAAAAAGTTCCATATACTTTTAGCAAAAAAAAATTCCATTTGAATTTTTTTTCTTATCAATAATTTAAAATTTTTGGTATTACAAGGATAGAAATCATCATAAAACCATATGAGTAAGAAACTTCATTTAATAAATAGTTATAAATACTATAATAGTTTAATAAAATACTATAAATCTATATTAATATCAATTAAATTTAATTATATATCATATAAAATAGAGAAAAATGATTGTTTGGATTTATTTACCATAAAATGATTGTAAATAAATAACAATTATTGTTTTGATTTATATGCCAGTGCCATTTTAACTATAAACTTAATTGTTACTAAATTTCAGTTATTCATTATATATTTACTACTTCATAATATGTATATATAAATAATAATACATGGAAATATTTGAATATATAATTCTTATTCCGCATAAGACAAGGATCTTAACCTAGTATATTAATGTTACATAGTTATCATCAATAATTAGAAGCAGAAGTGGCTAGTTGGCAAGCTGCCAAAGACATCAACCCACCTGTTTGAGAAGGGTTGAAGCAGCATTAGATGAGTGTGCAAGCTAGTTCCAAAACCAACTCAGTAACCCTAGTCTAAACCACAACGAGGATAAAGGATGTATACCTACAGCTAGTGCTCTTTCCGTTTCCCTTGTCTGGATGATGAACTCGTTAGTTTTTTTTGTATGTATTTAAATAATTTTTTTCTTAATATATTAGTTTATATTATTTATAAATGTAACAAGACGACAGCATTCTCCCGAATTATTTAGCATTGAAGATAAAGACTACACCAACCAAAAGATGCATCTATTTCAAGAAACATTCATCACCGACGTCAATCAGATGGTCCACTCACAAGCAGAGATATTATCTACTCATGTTTGATGTATGAAGGCGTATCTTCGTACTTGAACATGTTGCCACGAAAACAAATAAACAAACTCAAAGTTGAGTTATATATTTAAATATTTTTTCATGTATATTTTAACTATAATAATTATAATTTATCCTCTTTTTCTCCCAGCAGTTTCGAAAAAAATCGTTTTCTCGGGATAGGTTATGTAGCAGAATTATCTTCGTCCATGTCATCTTTGAATATAGTTAATCTATAACTTTTTCAAGCGCTAAAGAACAAAGAGGTTTGAATCGAGGTGTTAGAAAAGTGAAACAAGGAAGTTGTGAAGTCAAAATACACCGATCGTGGCTCAAAACGAGGAGCAAAACCCGCCAGTTTGTAGAAAAAATAAATTCACTGAAGTAATACGCTCCATCATTGTAAAGAATTATTAAGTCTACATATAATCTCACATGGCAGAAAATTGATGGTTTCTTTTAGCAAGTATTTGTGCCATTTTTTGTGTGAATGTTAAATTTATTTGTGCCATTTTTCTGTAACTGAAATATTCATGCCGTATTGATGGACTAATTATAATAGTTGTGTATGTTGTGAATAATATATAATACTAACTTTCAACAATAGTAATAATGCAACATTCTTTAATAATTAGTTTTAGGGTTTAAGAACTCATAGATTAAAATGAAATGGAATAAACAAAAAGCTCATTGAGTTTCTGGAGCCCTCTGAATGACAGGGTTGTCTTAAATTATTAGTTGTTTTAATGAATTTAAAATAAAATTTAAATTTGATGGATAAAAAAATAATTTTAGTGCTATTTTATAGTATTTTTGAAAAGTTATTCTTGGGTTAACCCCCTAGAGTGGATCTAGTTTCACCCTTTAGATATTAACCAATAAAAAACTAGCACGTGTCATATCTTTTTTATGAGAAAAAAAATTAGAAATAATATTGATTGCAGAAAAAATTGACATTCTAAGATTCTAAATCCTAAGCTAAACACTAAACCCTAAACTCTAAACCCTAAACCCTAGGGTTAACCATGAAACTTAGGATTAGAGTTTAGGGTTTGTGGTTTTTAGGGTTTAGGATTTTGCTCACAGTGTTTAGGGTTTAGAGTTTGCTTCTGTTCCTCCCTCCTTTTATGGAAAAAGAGTTACCTCTAAACCCTAACGCTATCAAAACCCCCTAAACCCTAAAAATCCTAGACCCTAAACTCTAAATCCTAAGGTTTAGAGATAACCTAAGTTTATGGTTAACCATAGGGTTTAGGGTTTAGAGTTTAGGGTTTATTTTTGGAGATTGAGCTATAGGGTTTTGGATTTAGTGTTTAGAATTTGGTTATAAGGTTTAGAGTTTATGGTTGACCAAAAAAAGGTTTAGAGTTTACCAAATTTTATAATGTCAATTTGTTTTTGCAATTAATGCTATTATTTTTCATTAAAAAATATGACACGCGTCAGATTTTTATTTGTTAGTATAGGGGGTGAACCAATAAAAACTGTCATATGCCATATCTTGTTTATGAGAAAAAATAATTAGAAAAAAAAATATTGATTGCAGAAAAAAAATTGACATTCCAAAATTCTAAACCCTATGATAAACATTAAACCCTAAACCATAGAGTTAGCCCTAAACCCTAGGATTCGAGTTTATGGTTTTAGGGTTTACGATTTTGGTCATAGTGTTTAGGGTTTAGGATTTTTCTCATAGTGTTTAGGGTTTAGAGTTTGCTTCTCCTCCTCCCGCCTTTTATGGAAAAGAGTTACCTCTAAACCCTAACGCTATCAAAAAACCTTAAACCCTAAAAACCCTAGACCCTAAACTATAAATCCTAGGGTTTAGAGATAACACTAAGTTATGGTGAACCCTAGGGTTAGAGTTTAGAGTTTAAGGTTTATTGTTTGAAGTTGAGCTATAGGGTTTAGTGTTAACCTTAGGGTTTAAGTTTTAGTGTTTAGAATTTGGTTATAAGGTTTAGAGTTTACCAAATTTTATAATGTAATTTTTTTCAATTAATATTTTTTCCATAAACAAAATATGAGACGTGGCAAATTTTTATTGGTTAGTATACGGGGTGAACCTATAAGTTCACTTAAGGGGGTGAATCCAAGAATAGCTCATTTATGAATACTTCTATGGCCAATGACAACTTCTTTTAGCGATAATATTAGTTGTACCAAATGCAAGTTTTGAAAAGGCAGGCATGCATGTTGAGTACGATTGATATTATAATATTAAAACAAACTCTAAGATTCTGCTCTTGGTATCGTCAGATAATTATAAGGATATGCCACTCCTATATTTATGCGTATCATAATTAATTAATATCAACCAAAAAGTAAGGAGTTTTTGCAAAAATGACTTAAAACAAAAATTCAAATGCAAAACTAACTGTTGATTTTTGGAATTTTTACTTTTCCTATTCACTCCAGAAATTCGAATTATTCACAACAAGGTGAATGTCCAGGTGTTGGGCTCAATCTTGCACAACAAGGTGTTGGCAAGGATCTTCAGAAAGTAGCGAAGAGACGGGTGGCGGCCATCTGCCTTCGTGGCTGCGCTGGAGTCGAAATGACCTGTCCCAATGAGGCCCCAAAAGGCGGTCTGACCAGGGAAAGGAGGGACGGTGCAGCCAAGGTAGTCGGTGTTGTAAAAACCGTAGACGCGGTGATACGCCCTTAAAAGGATCACTCGACCGGTAAGGTATTGGATATGAACTCCGATGTAGAACTGATGGAATGAAGGGTTGCATAGTAGTTGTAGAATGGCTACTGATATTCCCGAAGCCAAGTTGTTGTCTGATATGATGCACAAGTCCAACAAAAAGGCAATCTCGATCCGTTGCTTGATGTGATGCACAAGTCCAACGGAAAAGAGAAGTTTGCTTGGAGCTAACCACACCAAGAAACAAGAGATGTTCTAAATCGAAGAACAAGAGTAAAGACTCAAAAAGTTAAAGGGAAAATTGAAAGCTTTATTTCTCATAAGGTTTACATACTTATACTAGATTGTAGTCAAAGACAATAATGATAATTGTGGGAAGACATGGCATAGAAAAGATAAATTTGACTAGAACATTATTATTGAGTCAAACACGGAAAAAGATGAAGGCTGGTCGATCAGACCCTTCGGCTACTCTTGTTCAGGTTTGATGTATCCTGATGCATAACCTGCGGTAAGGAGCAGTACGCATGTCGGACTGTTGGTACGACCGGATGGAAGTTCTTCACGAACGGAATGGTCCAAATGTGTAATAAATCATCCGAAATCTTTAGGATTCTTGTTTTAGAGAAATTCTGATGAGTAAATCCATGTACTGATCGAACTCGTCGTTCAGTCCATCAGTACGTCCATCGGGACATGCGATACGGACCAAACGGGCCAAAAGAGAGAAACAAGGGCCTGAATCAGATTCCTCTCGATCGAAGCTGGTTCTGGCTCGACCATCAGTCTTAGCTTGGTGAGCTGGTAGAGGAAAACGGTCTGTGGTACGGTCAGTTTGGACGACTGGTTGTGGATCCAGCCTTAGCTCCTTTCTGGACGTACGCTGGTCGATCCGATACACGGCTCGATCAGTCTGTCTGGTACGGTCGGATGAGAAAACCTCGGTTGAAATAATCTGATTGTCCTGATCTTCATCCTGAGCTGCATCCATGTACAGATCCATGTACTGAGGTGCATCATTCCCTTTTATTTTCAAAAGGATTTGTCCACAAATATGGATCATCTGCAAGAAAAGGAGATAAATCAGAAACATTAAAGCTTAAAGAGATGTCATACTTACCTTGCAAATCAAGCTGATAAGCATTTTCATGGATTTCCCTAAGGATCTGAAAAGGACAATCGACCCTAGGCATGAGTTTGAACTTTCTTTCTTCAGGAAAACGTTCCTTCCTTAGGTGAACCCAAACAAGATCGCCCTCTTCAAAAACAACCTTCTTTTTCTTCTTGTTTACTTTTCTTGTGTAAACCTCGGTTTTGGCTTTGATGTTGTCACGAACTCTCTCATGCAACTTCCGAATTGTGTCAGCCTTCCTTTTGCCATCTGTACTAACTCTTTCATAGGAAAAGGCAAAAGATCAATTGGAGATAAGGGATTGAAACCGTAAACAACCTCAAAAGGCGAAAACTTAGTAGAGGAATGCATGGAATGATTGTAAGCAAATTCAACAAGAGGCAAATATTCTTCCCAAATTCTAAGGTTCTTTTTAACCAATGTTCTAAGCAATGCGGACAAGGTTCGATTTACAACCTCAATTTGACCATCGGTTTGAGGATGACAAGTGGTGGAAAACATCAATCTAGTACCTAGCTTGGACCACAAAGTTTTTCAGAAATATCTAAGGAACTTAACATCACGATCAGAAACTATGGTCTTAGGCATACCGTGCAACCTAACAATGTCTCTAAAGAATAAATCAGCAACTTGCACAGCATCATCAGTCTTAAGACAAGGTATGAAATGAGCCATCTTAGAGAATCTATCAACCACCACAAAGATAGAATCCCTACCAGATTTAGACCTAGGCAATCCAAGCACAAAGTCCATAGATATGTCAACCCTCATATGAGAAGGAATGGGAAGATCTGAGTACAAACCTTGGTTTTTGGATTTAGACTTGGCTTTCTTGCGTACCACACAACGACCACAGATCCGTTCCACATCCTTATTCAAGCTCGGCCAATAGAAATGCTCATACACAACCTTGTGTGTTTTCTTGACTCCAAAATGTCCCAAAATGCTGAACAACCAATGGCTTTCCTATCCTGCATCAAAACAGCACCAATACCAACACCCGAGGCATCATATTCAATCTCAAAATTTTTAGAAAAATCAGGAAGGACAAGTAAAGGAGCTTGAGTCAACTTTCCTTTTAGAATCTGGAATGCCTCTTCTTGACCTTGTTCCCACTTGAATCTGACATTCTTCTTGATCACTTAAGTCGGTGGGGCTGAAATGGTACTGAAGTTCTAAACAAACCTCCTATAGAAACCAACAAAACCATGGAAACTCCTCACTTCAACCACGGTCGTTGAACTAGGCCACCCGGATTGCTTTGATCTTCTCCTCGTCCACTCTAAGTCAACCTGCACCTACAACAAAACCTATAAACACCACGTTATCTGTTCCAGAAGAGCATTTACCAAGATTTCCAAAAAGTCTCTCTTTCCAAAGAACTTCAAGAATAGATTTCAAATGCATCTTATGATCACAAGGTTCTTTCTGTAGATAAGAATGTCATCAAAATAAAAAACAACAAAATGACCAATGAACGATCTCAAGATATGGTTCATCAAACGCATGAAAGTGATAGGTGCATTAGTAAGAGAAAATGGCATAACAAGCCACTCATACAATCCTAGCTTTGTTTTAGAGGAAATGGAGGAACCATGTAGCTCATCAAGCATGTCATCAAGTCTAGGAATGGGATGCCTATATTTTACCGTTATGTTGTTGATGGCATGGCAGTCCACACACATCCTCCAAAAACCATCCTTTTTGGGAACAAGGAGGACGGGCATGGCAAAAGGACTAAGGATTTCCCTGATGTAGCCATTCTCAAGAAGCTCACCAATCTGCTTCTGAAGTTCCTTTGTTTCCACCGGGTTAGTGTGGTATGCTGGTCGGTTCAGTAGAGACGCACCCGGGATGAAATCGATCTGATGCTCAATGCCTCTCACTGGTGGCAATCCCTTAGGATTCTCATCTGGAAAAACATCAGAAATATCATGCAGAACATCTAGAAACTCACTCGGAATCTTCGGTGCAAGGTCAGAAGAAGAAGCCATAAGAGATTCTTTGTACACAAGTAAAAGAAATGGCTTTTGAGGGTAAAGAGATTTCCTGACCTGACTTTCTTTGATAAAGAATTTGGAGTTTCTCTGGGATGTCTCAGGTTCATCTAGTTTAGACTCTTTGTCACGGTTCTTCTTGAGTTGGATCTGATCGTGATGTACCTCCAAAGGTGTCAAAGGTAACAGCATAATCTTCTTTCCTTTATGATCAAAGGAGTGTCGGTTTGTGAACCCTATCATGCACAGCTCTCTTGTCAAATTGCCATGGTCGGCCTAAGAGAAGGTGAGAAGCGTCCATGGGAAGAACATTGCAAAAGATCTCGTCCTCATAGTGTCCAATGCTAAGGGGAACTGTGACTTGCTCCTTCACGTACTGCTCACCGGCTTCGTTTAGCCATTCCAACCTGAAAGGAAGAGAGAGAGGCCGAGTAACAAGCCAAGTTTCCTTACAAGGGTGTCACTGGCAACATTAGTGCAACTACCTCCATCAATAATCAAAGAAAAAACTTTTTCAGTAACTAAACAACGAGAATGAAAGAGATTCTCCCTTTGTTCTTTTTCGTTGGTTTTGGGTTGCACACTCGAAGATCTCCTAGTAACAAGGAGGGGACCGTAAACTGGATAGTCAAAGTTGTCATCTTCGTCAAAGATTGGTCCAGAACCCGCATTTTGTGCCAAAGTTAGCGACTGTGTGCCCACCCTCCTCATCGAAGATGGGATCATCCAGGGTCTTCTAGCAACAAGTAGGGGTCCATGATGTGGATAATAGAAAGACTCTTCTTCCTCATCAAAGATTGGACCAAGATCCTCCTTGTCCTCCTTTTCATCCTTGGACTCAACCTCCTCATTCTCCATGAGAATCATCACCCTTTGGTTCGGACATTTGTTTGCATAGTGTCCTAGACCTTGACACTTGAAGCACTTAATGTCTCTTGCACGACTAGGAGTCTCAACCGCTTTTCCTTTGTCCACACGAACAGGAACATCAGTTTTAAAAGAAGTTTTTGTTGTGGAAGGAGACTTACCTTTGTCTTGATAGTTTGGCTTAGAAGCAAAGGTCGGTTTAGGAGCAAAGGCCGGCTTAGAGAAGCTCTTTCTTTTGACCTGCTGTTCGATCAGGATGGCCTTGTGTAACATCTGCTCCACACTACCATACTCTTGAAGCTCCATGCGGTCTTGGATGTCCCGGTTGAGGCCTGAGAGAAATCTAGCCACAGTGGCATCCATAGGCTCATCTACATCCGCCTTGATCATCAAGATCTCCATCTCTTGGTAGTAGTCTTCCACGGACTTGGTGCCTTGAAGCAACCGTCTCAGTTTCTGGTGGAGATCGCGGTGATAGTGGGTAGGAACAAATCGTCTCCTCATTAGCATGGTAAGTTCGTCCCATGTATCAATTGGCCCTTCACATGTTCTCCTCCTGTGAGTCACATCTTGATCATACAATTAATAGCATAGCCAGAGAATTCAATAGCAGCCAATCTAACTTCTTTAAGATCAGAAAAGTTTTGACAATCAAAGACAAGCTCAATCTTTCTTTCCAATTCAAGGAAAGCATCAGGATCATTCTTAGCATCAAAAGTTGGAATTTTCAATTTCAATCCTCCTAAGCTATCATCAACACGATCAGTTCTAGAAAATGGATTGATATCACCTTGATCTCGGTTTCTAGGAAGTCTCCTAGGTCGGTTGATGGATCAGACATCGTCCTTTTGGGAATCCTCCTCTTCGATCTCATCATCGGACCGGTTGTGCCTCCTTGTGCGATCTCTCCTTACTCTGGTTCTAAGACGAGCCTGTTGGCTGTCCTGAAGCTCATCAACCCTTTGATGGATCTGATCTAAACCTGCATTCATGAAGTTAGTCATGGAATCATTCAAAGCACGCATTTGCAAGTTATATAATCCAGCAACTGAGTTTCCGGGTCGGTTTCTTTCTTCCTCACTACTCATGGTTTCCTGAAAATGCATAAACATGAAAAGTTAGATAAAAATCTCACACTCTCAAGTGTTTATCCTCACCCACACACGTGTTTCTCTCAGATTTTTGGTGACCACACACAAATTTCTACTCAAGTTCTAAGAGAGGCAAATCAAGGAAACCCAATGGGAAAATCCAAGCAAACAATGGAATTTTCTCAAGGTAGAAAGATAAGAGATTTGATTTTGAAATCCGTATTAACCACCTCAAAGGCTGGATTTATCCTCAGCCAGCATGTTTTTCTTCCACCACCAAGCCATAAATCAAACTTTTGAATCATTTTTTAAAATAGTAGATCTTTCTTTTTTTTCTTAGTTTTTATAAATAGTGGATAGTAATGAGGGGCCCGGATTTAATAAAGTTAGAGGAAGAAGTGTTTATAAGAAAATGGAAGATGAGAAAGATGGAAATGAAAATACCGGAATAGTGGCTCTGATACCGCTTTGATACACCCTAAAAGGATCACTCGACCGGTAAGGTATTGGATTTGAACTCTGATGGAGAATTGATGGAATGAAGGGTCGCACAGTAGTTGCGGAATGGCTACTGATATTCCCGAAGCCAAGTTGTTGCCTTATATGATGCACATGTCCAACAAAAAGGCAATCTCAATCCGTTGCTTGATGTGACGCACAAGTCCAACAAAAAGAGAATTTTGCTTGGAGCTAACAACACCAAGAAACAAGAGATGTTCTAAATCGAAGAAGAAGAGTAAAGACTCAAAACATTGAAGGGAAAATTGAATGCTTTATTTCTCATAAGGTTTACATACTTATACTAGATTGTAGTCAAAGACAATAATGAGAATTGTGGGAAAACAAGGCATAGAAAATATAAATTTGACTAGAACATTATTATTGAGTCAAACACGGAAAAAGATGAAGGCTGTTCAATCAGATCCTTCGGCTACTCTTGCCCAGGTTCGATGTATCCGGATGCATGACCCGCGGTAAGGAGCAATATGCACGTCGGACTGTCGGTACGATTGGATGTAAGTTCTTCACGAACGGGACTGGTCCAAATGTGGGATAAATCATCCGAAAGCTTTAGGATTGTTGCGTTAGAGAAATTCTTATAAGAAAAGTCCATGTACTGATCGAACTCGTCGATCCGTCCATCAGTACATCCGTCGGGACATGCGGTACGGACCAAATGGGACAAAAGAGAGAAACTACGGTCTGAATCGGATTCCTCTTGATCGAAGTTGGTTCTGGCTTGACCATCAGTCTTAGCTTGGTGAGTTGGTCGGGGAAACAGTCTGTGGTACGGTCAGTTCGGTCGTCAGGTGTGGATCCAGCCTAGGCTCCTTTCCGGACGTACGCGGTACGATCCGATAGATGGATCGATCAGTCTGTCCGGTACGGTCGAATGAGTGAACCTCTGTTGAAATAATCTGATCGTCCTGATCTCCATCCTGAGCTGCATCAATTTACTGATCTATGTACTGAGGCGCATCATGTGGCAGAGGTCGGGGATGGTGATGTGATACCTGATGCCCCTGATCATGAAGGTCAAGTAGGCCTTGGTGGCCCTCTTCACCCTCGAGTTATGATAGATAACCTGAGCTGTGGCCATGAACTGTCGTACCAGGTATGGGTAGAGCGGAAATGGCACAGTAGCCATGCTCTCCCCATACAAAGCTCCCTCATCATGTCGCGGACGTCAGATCGGAGCCCCAGCTTTTTCAGGACGTCTCGGTCGACGAACCTGGTGGGCTCGATAGAAACGCCTTGTCAGGCGTTATAGTAGAGGCTGTCATAGTCATCCCAGTCCTGGGACACGGCTCAGTGGGTACACGCCCCCAAGGCTACAGCTTCCTTGGGGTTGGGGTAATCCTTGAACGTGTAGATCAAATCGCTTTCCTCCTTAGGCAAAGGTGCGCGGCACGGAGGTCCTGATGGTGCGGAACTAGATCCATCAACATCAGAACGCGCCTTGGTTCTCCTCTTGCTCATCTGGAACAGCAAAACAAACGAGAATCAGCGATTTGTCAAGTCGATGAAACCGTCGATCGATGGACCCTCGAGGGTGTCGATCGATGGTTGAATGCGACTAATATGAGATTTTCATCTCTCAAATCGAACCAAGGATCGTGAAAAAATAAGCACAAGCTGTTGGTAACTCCTATTCTAGTAATTCATCACCCTAAAACGTTCTAAATTCCAACCTATACCCAAAAAGATTTGATTTTTTCTATCAATCCCTAGAAACTCCCTAAACTAAGAGATTCAAAGACCATACCTTGAAGATCGGTTGATTTAGTGACCTAAACAGATAGAGGGTTAGAAATCGAGTGGTTTAGGGACAAAAACGAGAAAAATCGACCACGAGAAATCGTCTCTTGAAAATCGGTGGGTATTGGCGGTTTTGGAAAATGTTTATAAAAAGGGTTCGGTCGAGCTTATACATTCGACGTTGTACTGTCAATCGATGGCACTTAGGCTGTGTCGGTCGATGGTCGCTCCCCATATCTCATTTGAAAGCATAACTACTATATTATATATATATATATATATTATTTTTATTTTAATATAATTATTATTATTATTTATTTTATCTATTATTTTTTATTTCTACACTTTTGTTTTAAATTCATATAAAATATTTAAAATTAGATATTCACAAGTGGGTTGCCTCCCACTAAGCGCTTGTTTAAGGTCGTAAGCTTGACAGAAAAACTGGGCTCGTCAATCGGGATTTGACATCTCTAGACGCGTGGTCTGAGGATGCGCAATTTCAGCTATACCCCTTTAATGCTTTACTCTCTTCCCATTCACCATGAAGTCTTCGCCTTTTGAATTATTTTGGAAAATCGCCCCATGAGGTGTGACTTCTTTCACAGTGAAGGGTTTTGACCAACGAGAACGTAGTTTTCCTGGGAAATAGAGTTATAACTGAGAGTTACGTTGTACAAGACTACTTCGTCATTTGGTGCAAAATCCCTAGAAATATTTTTCTTGTCCTGATAGCCTTTGGTTCTCTCCTTGTACAATTTCGACTTCTCGTAGGCGTGATACCTGATCTCATCCAGTTCATTTAATTGGATCAATCTCCTTCATGCAGCGGGTTTAGCATTAAAAATTGTTGTTTTGATGGCCCATTATGCTTTGTATGCTAGATCAACTGAGAGATGGCATACTTTTTTATAAAGTAAGTGGAACTGGGTGGTTCCTAACGATGTTTTAAATGCGATTCGGTAAGCCCAAAGTGAGTCATCCAATTTTAAAGACCAGTCCTTGCGTGTTGATCCTATCGTCTTTCTAAGAATTCTTTGATGTGACGGTTGGATACTTCTATTTGTCCGCTACTTTGAGGATGATAAGGTGTCGCTACTCGATGGTGAACTCCATGTCTCTTGAGTAATTTTCCGAACACTCTATTAATAAAGTCTGTACCTCCGTCGCTTATACGATTCATGGGTCTACGAATCGGGGAAAGATTATACTTTTGAAAAGTTTCACGACTACTGCTGCGTCATTTTTTGGGGTGGCTTTTACTTCAACCCATTTGGATACGTAGTCTACAGCGACTAATATATATAATTTTTTTTATGTGCGAAGAGGGGGAAGGGCCCATAAAATCGATGTCCCAGCAATCAAACACTTCAACTTCAAGTATGAAATTCTGTTCCATTTCGTGTCTCTTGCTGATTTTTCCTCTTCTTTGACAGGGGTTGCACTTTGCTACGTATGCTTGAGAGACACGAAAATGGTTGGGTACCAAAAGCTTGCTTGTAGAAATTTTGACACTGTCTTAAAACTGGCGAAAGGCCCAGCATATTCGAATCCGTGACAATGATATAGAATATCTGGGGCTTCGCTTTCAGCAACAAACGTCTGTATATGCCGTCAGAATTTTATTTCTAAAGGTAGGTTTCGTCCCAGTGATATCTCCGGACTTCTCTCATAAATTTCTTTTTATGGTATCCTTTAAATAATTCTGGTTCTTTGTCTGCTGCAAGATAGTTCACTATATCTACGTACCAAGGTCTATCAAAGGTTTTTACAGCACACATCCCCCGACATAAACTTCTACCCCTGGGAGAATAACTGTTTGGTATCGAAGGATCGCATCTGACGTGATACGTCTTAGATTCGGACAAGATCACTCAATCGCACTAAGGGGATATGAACTCACCAAAGGGAGAACTGGTGGATCGAATGGTGACACAAGAGGGGCGAAAAGTCTCGTGATACTACCAGACTTCAGTTGTTTCTTGATATGATGCACAAGTCCAACAAAAGAAGGGTTTCTAAACGTTGCTTGATATGACACACAAGTCCTACGAAATAGAGAATGTTTACTTGGAGGAAACTCAACAAGAAACAAGAAGTGTTCTAAACAAAGAGATAAACTCAAATAAAAGGGAAAAACTCAATGATTTAATTCTTGGCTCTTAGGCCCTATTTATAGGATTACAAGTTGTAGAAATCTAAAGAAGAATGTGCTAAAAACAAGGCATAGAAAATAGAAACAAAGACTTGACTAAATAATGTCTTTGAATAAAACTTGACGGCCTCTTGATATAGCCACGAACAGGAATTTTAAAAGTGAATATTATGCTCCTGATATGGGCCAAGACATGTCCCTTTGAGGCATGGTCGAAATCCATCTGTTCCCTTAGCGGTTTCTCCATTTGGCCCAAATAAGTCTGTTTTTGAATATTTTCGAAAATCATCAAGCCCAGTGCTTTCTTGGACATTTAAATCATGAATAATCTCCTTTTGCATGATTTAATTGGTTTTTGGTTCATCAGAAATAAAGTTAGCCATTTTCAGTTTCTCGGGTGGTCGAACCAGCTCGGAAGATCGAACTTCTATGTTGATTTCTTGTAAGAGGAGAATACATCTAATAAGCCTAGGTTTTGCATCCTTTTTGTTCATTAAGTATTTCAGGGCGGCATGGTCAGTATGGACGTCTACTTTTGAACCGACTAGATAAGAGTGAAACTTTAGGAAGGCAAACACCACGGCTAGCAGTTCTCTTTTTGTTGTCACATAATTGTGTTGTGCATCATCGAGATTCCTACTAGCATAGTATATAGCGTGCAGTTTTGTCCTTTTCTGTCCGAGTACAGTGAACAGAAAATCGCTGGCGTCGCACATAATTTCGAAGTAAACTCCAATCTGGTGCTTGCACAATCGGAGCATATAAGAGGGCTGATTTGATCTCTTTGAAAGCTGTCAGACACTCAGGTGTGAAGTCGAATTCCGCTTCCTTTCATAGGAGTGCAGTGAGGGGTCTAGCTATCTTGCTAAAATCTTTTATGAATCTTCTATAAAATCCAGTGTGTCCTAAAAAGCTTCTGACGTCCTGTACGTTGGTGGGTGGTGGTAGGCCTGTCATTACCTCGATTTTGGCTTTGTCCACCTCGATACCGGCTGCTGAGATTTTGTGGCCCAAAACTATTCCATTATTGACCATGAAATGGCATTTTTCCTAGTTTAGGACTAAATTGTTTTCTTCACATCTTGCCAACACCTTACACAGGTTATCTAGACATGTTTTGAAATCTGGGCCATAAACTGAGAAGTCATCCATGAAATCTTCGATCATGTCGGTGAATATAGACATCATGCACCTCTGGAATGTTTCAGGAGCATTACATAGTCCGAAAGGCATTTTGCGGTATGCGCACGTTCCATAAGGCAAGTGAAGGTGGTCTTTCCTTGATCGTCGGGATGTATGGGAACTTGAAAAAAATCTTGAATACCCATAGAGAAAACAATAGTATTGGTGTCATGCGAAAATCTCTAACATATGATCAATAAAGGGGAGAGGAAAGTGATATTTCATGTGGAAGCATTAAGTTTTCTGTAATCGATACACATTATGTGTCCGGTCACAGTCCTCATCGGGATCAGTTCATCTTTTTTTTTACCACAGTGATTCCTCCTTTCTTTGGGACAACATGAACTGGGCTGACCAGTTACTATTTGATATAGGGTAAATAACGCATGCTTCCAAAAGTTTCATGATTTCCTTTTTGACTACTTCTTTAAGATTGGGGTTTAACCTTCTCTGGTGTTCAATGGATGATTTTGATCCATCTTCCAGGTGTATCCAATGCATGCATAAATTTGGGGAAATCCCTGGAATTTCATCTAAAGAATATTCATGTTTGCGTTGATGATAACAGGGTAGGAGTTTTCATAAAGAAAAGCATATTTAAGTCCATCTGGGAGCGGTTTAAGCTCAACCTTGGGTACTTCCTCCTTACTCCAGTCTCTGGTTGTTGAAGCCTGTCGATCGATGGTAAGTTTTGTCTGTCGAACGACGGTGGTCAATATATATCGATTCCTTCAACGTCAACGTGGACTACTTCTTTGGCGGGATCCATAAATTATGAATATTCTTCAACTCGATCATCCAACGCGAAGATTTCCCTTTCTGGAGATGTGATTGCTCTATCTAAAGGGTCTTTAGAACACATATCGTAAACGACTCTTCAGCCACTTCAGAAAGGTGATCTATATGGTAGGCTTGGCCATCGATCAATGGTCTCTTGATTATCTTCTCCATGTCAAAAATCATCAGTAAATCACCGAGATTAAGACATATGCGTCGTTCTCTGACGTCAATGATCGTTCCGGTCGTAGCCAGAAATGGTCTTCCCAAAATTAGTGGGTTTTTTGGTTCTTGCTCGTATCGCAAACACTACGAAATCTGTAGGTATAAGACAGTTGTTAATGCGGATGGGCACATATTTGAGTACTCCTTATGGAACCCTAGTGGATCTATCGGCTAAAACGAGAGTGATCCATGTAGACTAGAATTGAGTTAGCCGAGGGAAATTGCAACTGAGTAAGGCATCAAATTTACACTAGAGCCTAAGTCATAGAGTGATTTTTGGAATCTCTCATTGTGGATGGTGCCATCTAAGACAAAGCTACTGAGATCAATAAGTTTAGCTGGAGTGACTCCTTGAATAATCAGCACTTACTTCCTCAGAGACCATCATTATGCTATGTTCTTTTTCACTGAATCCTCGCGTCACTGCCTCATTCACCTATTTCTTGATTGCAGATGACACATGTATAGCATCGCTAAGTGGCATCTCGACGATTAGTTTGTCGAAGGTCTTCTTGCATATCGATCGATCCAACTTCTTTTTCGCTTTCGCATTATTACCAGGGAAAAGGGATCTCTGCTGGTAAACCCTAGTTTTGACCGGTTCGGCTAATCTTGGATTGAGGGTTACGTGTCGATCGATTCTCGGTGTTGGATGTCGATCGACGGTTTGTTCGGGATGTCGATCGATTCTCGGTGAAGGCTGTCGATCGATGGTATAGTGATCCTCTATTTTCGTCTCTTTTGAGTTCGTTGGTAATACCTCTAGGTCGTCAGCTTGGTCTAAAATTCTTGTTTCGAGAAGAATTTCAGGACTATGCGTGTCAATGTCAAAATGAACGGGGTTTGATTTTTCTTTCTCATCCTGCGCAATTCTAGCGAATTCATCAATGGTGATGCTTTCTTTTGCGCTGGGAGTTAATCGTTTTCCACTTCGTAGGGCTACAACATTGACATGACTCCTAGGGTTGGTATCTGTCATACCATGTAGGACACCTTCTTCCCTTTTGACAGACAGAGCGTTATTTGCAACTTGGTTGTTGATTTTCTTAATTTGATCACTCTGAGTTCCGAATTTCTTCGTCATCTCCGAGTATATTAAGCTCAATTTTTTGTCTACGTCGGCAGTTACCCCACGGTTCATGTGAATACTTGATCTATTCTTGATCTAGAATTTTCTTTCACGTTCTTCCACAGTTGCGTTGTAGTCGTTTGAAAAACTACCAATATTTTCCCTAGATTTCTGATCGCTCAAGATTATTCGCATCCGTGAATTCAACTTGTCTATCGCTCTCGGCAGAGATATCATCCTTCTCATCATTTTGGTCGGATTGAACGTGTTTTCCTAGGAGAGCAGCTACTGAAACCAAAGTCTTCTCAACTTGGACAAGAAGCTTATATTCTGCAGACATTGATGGTTCCTTCTCTTCAGTATCCTTCCTCTCAAAGGCTTTACCTAAAACTGCATTTTCAATCAGCCTTTTAGCGTCCTGAGGGTTTCGAGTACCAAAGTTCCTCTTGCTGGCTGTATCCAGGACAGTTTGATAGTCTCGGCTTAGCCCTCTATAAAAGGTGTTGCTGATTTGATGTTCTGATAATTGTGGGCATGCGAACTAGTAGTCTTTGAATCTTGCCCAAGCATGTTTAAAGGATTCACGGTCACCTTGAAGGAATGTCGAATTTCTCTCCTCACTTTCTAGTATATTTCTTCGTTGAAGAAGTGATTAAGGAAAGCGTTTCTGATATCTTTCCAGCAAGTTAGGGATCCTAGTGGTAGCGGGTTTAGCCACCTCCTGGCTTTCCCTACAAGGGAAAAAGGAAAAAAGCTTCCAATGGTTGAAGTCGTTAGACAACATGTATATAGGAGCTCCATGTGCTCGTTCGGATGTTCAGTAGGAAAACCACTGAATGGTTTCTTACTTACATAGGAAATGTAATCAGCGTTAAGATCAGAGTTTCCCGAATGATTGTCTGGTAATCTGATTGCAGACCTATTGGAATAGGTTCTGCTGAGGTTTAAGTACTCGAGCATTGTAATTTATTTGTAATCTCATTTTGTTGAGATTTAGTATTTTGGTCAGGGATTTCAGTCCCCTATTTATTAATGATTTGGTTTGCTACGTCACGCTCATGATTGTTTAGATCTTTTAAGACAACTTTCTCATTAATAAATTCAGTACAAGCGGACCTATCTGCTTCCGGCTGATCGGCATCAATCGATGGCGGTAGCAGAGTGTCACCCGACGTTGTTGGACTAAACGAAATCGATGTTGAAGGATCTCCGTCGATCGATGCTGGACGCCCAGAATCCATATTCTCTTCAAAAGGTACCTGTGTCATCAGGGATAAGAAAAGAATAGGTTAGCAACAGTAAAATAAAACCTAAGAATAGGTTAACATTCTTGGCATCAACTTTAACCTTCCCATCTATCTAAACATACTCCTCAATGTTTGTGGGCAAGCAACTTCAACATCTTACCAATGCGTCTAAGTTGAATACTTATGACGTATAAAGACATACGTAATCAATGATTGCTTTTGTATTTGTTTATGGTTTCAAATTCTTGAACTCATTGCCTTGTTTTCTTGTTTCTTATAATCAATGATTGCTTTTGTATTTTTAATTTTCTTGGATTAAATAATACGATGAACGTCACGTTCAGCAAGGGATTATGGGTTGCGTGTGTAATCGGCAAGTTACTTCCAATTTGCTTCATTGTTCTTCCTTATCTTTATCCTAAATGTTTCTTTTGAATTTTAT
The DNA here is from genome assembly GCA_905132765.1 of Moricandia arvensis. Taxonomy (NCBI): domain Eukaryota; kingdom Viridiplantae; phylum Streptophyta; class Magnoliopsida; order Brassicales; family Brassicaceae; genus Moricandia; species Moricandia arvensis. The sequence continues at coordinate 33,385 of CAJHQP010004156.1, forward strand.
TAACAAAAGTATCAATCGGTGTTGTTGCCTCTATCAAGCTTATATGTGTATTAAAAACAAGGTAAAATGGTAATACTGTCTCACTGAAAATCATATTTTAGTTATTTCCTAGTAAACATTAATTAATGGCATGTACTTAACTGAGGTTAATATAATTCGGCTCTAATCTGATCGAACGGTCTCCAAACCAAAGCTGTAGTTAAACAGTGCATAGCGAATGTACATACATTGTTTCATGACAGACTCTAATTTCCATTGTGATAATATATATTAATATGAGAAAAATATTTATATAAATGCTATTTTGAAGAGAAGATAAACCCTTTGAAAAAAATAAAAGTTTCATGTTTCGAGATGTATTTAGAAACATATAAGTAAAAGACAAATAAATCAATTTGATGCAAACTTATTTATGAATTCAAAATAAAGTAACTGGATATTACTTCGATAGAACTAATATTAATATATATATATATATATTATTTTTAAATCGTGCTTTTATATCTATTTTTTATAAAGATCATATTAAATTTATATATATTAGGTGAATATTTATTAAATATCATAATTTTCTTATACGGTAGTATACTAATACTGATTCTTAAAATTTATTAGTTATTCTTTTCTTTTGTTTAGTGTAATTAAAAATATCATTTAACCTATTTAAAATTGAATAATCTGAAATACAAAATAAATAGATAAAATTAATGTATTTTAAAATAATTGAAGCAAGAACGTGGTGGCCATTTCCATCAGTGCTCGTGTTTCATGGATGCCTCTCCAATAAAACTAGTTAGAAAATAACACCCTGAAGATAATGAAAATCGCGTGAGGGTCATAAGAAAGGGAGATGAAAAAAAACAAGTGTAAGACTATCTGTGTGATCTGAAAGCTTGCCAAGTAAGAATCATATGTCGTTCAATCGAGACTCCCTCGATAATGCACAACTTAATCTTAAATGAAGTTAGCAATGGTAAATTTTGATAACTCTGATGAGTTGTGGGTCGAAAATGGTTACATTGCTAAGTGGAGGTAAAATACATGTGGAGGTAAGTTTGGTGTTTTTTGATGTGGATTGCAACTTAAAATGGTAAGGCGATGTTTTAGGGATATATGTGTTTCCATCTTTTCAAACTTGTTCCTTTTACTTTGATTGATGTTTTACTCGAGGAAAAACAAATGTTTAAGTTTAGAAGAGTTGATAAACATTATTTTTATCGGCTTATAACATATTTTGAGTCTTCTATCAAGTCAATGGGTCCTTATAAGTTATTTAGACTTATCGACTCGTATCATGTTTTATCCCGATGAGGAACACAATATTTTGAATTGAGTGTGATTGAGCAGTTAAAGGTCAAGAATTGTAAAAAACGTTTGAAGTTTAGCAATGGACAGTAAACTTCACAATATGTGATTAAGCTCAAATATTTCATAAGTGATAGAATTGAGTTAGATTTCTAATGCCTCTAGTCTGAAGTCGATCAAACAGCTATATTCAAAGTTATGCATGTTTTACTGAAGACTATTTTGTCTACTGGTTAAATACAAAAAAAAAATTAAGTTTTCCTTATTTTTCAATTTAGTTTTGCCTAAAATTTGACCATAATGTTATGTTGACCTATATCAATTGTATCTGGGTCTCTGGTTAGGCTAGAATTTATTTTAAAAAGATTTTTAGGGTTTACTGTTTGATCAGAGATAAATTTTCACTCTATATTTGGAAAACTTTTTGTGAACCCAAGTTTTTGTTTATTAATTTTAGTATGCCTTCTTCATCTACTTTACGTCGATAAAACCATTCATAATGTTTTTGTTATAACACATTAATATATTATTGGATCGGATGTATCTAATTTTAATAAACTATATCATTCGTACCGAACGTGCATGCCTCTCTTTTCAAAACATGCATTTGCTACAATTAATATTTTTCCTAAAAGAAGTTGTAGTGGGCCATACAAGTATTTAAAAAATATTATGAAACTACGGAAAACAGGGGAAAACTAAAATTAATATTTAATATCAAATTAAATTTTATTTCAAATTCGTTAAAAATCAACTAATAATTAAAGAAAATCTTGTCAATTAAACGGCTCCGGATACTCGGTTATCTTTTTTTGTTTACTCAATTTCTTTTAATATATGAGTTCTTAAACCCTACAACTATTTATTAAACAATATTTTGTGTAGTTGACAAAAAAAGGAAGATTTTTTTTTTGTGTTAGAATTGTCGTTGCATCATTACTATCGTTGAAAGTTACTAATATATTATTCACAACATGCACAACTATAATAACTAGTCCATCAATACGGCATGAATATTTCAGTTACAGAAACCAATATGGCACGAATATTTGCTAAAAGAAGCCATCAATTTTTCATCATAGGAGCTCATACATAAACTTAATAATGCTTTAGAATAGTGGTGATAATCACTAAAAGTTTACTAACATGGAGCCAATACCTTAGTGAATTTATTGTTGTTACAGACTGGTGGGTTTGCTCCTCATTATGAGTTATGATTGGTGCATTTTACTTCACAACTTTCTTGTTTGACTGATTTCTTCAGCGCTTGAATGAGTTATAGATCGACTATACACAAATATGACATGGATAAAGAGAATTGTGTTATACGACCAAACCAGACAAAATGATCTTTTTGAAACTGATGGTATAAAATAAAATAAATTAAAATTTTATAGTTAAAATATACGTGAATTCAAATATTTCAAAATGTAACTTAATAACGAGTTGTCGGTTTTCCCACGGAAACGTATTTGAATCAGAAGATCCACCTTCATACATCAAAACCTAAGTAGATAATATAACCGCTTGTGACTGGACCATCTTAAAGACTTTGGTGATGATTGTTTCCTGAATTAATGCATCTTTTGGTTTGTGTACATATTTACCTTCAACGCTAAATAATTCAAGGGAATATGATGTCTTGTTATAATTATAAAATAAAATAAACTAATTAATTAAAGAAAAAAATGAAATTATTTATATATACAAAAACAATTACGAGTTTTTCATTCCGACAAGTAAAACTGAAGGACCACGAATTGTAGGTATAAATCCTTTACCCCGTTTTGGTTTCGACGACTGTTAGAGTTGGTCTGGAAAGTAGCTTGCACAATCGTCTAATACTGCTTAAACCCTTCTCAAACAGATGGGTTTATGTATTCGGCAGTTTACCAACTAGCCACTTCTGCTTCCCCTTATTGATAACACAAATGTAATCTATATATATATATATATATATATATATATATATATAGTAATAAATGTATATAATTATTAAATCGTTCTTATATATATCTTTAATTAAAAAAGATTATAATATAGTTATATATATTAGGTGAATATTTATAAAATATCATAATATACTTATTAGATAGTAAACTAATATTGATTCTTAGAAGTAATTAGTTACTAGTTATTCTTTTATTTTTATTTATTGTATTTAAATTTTTCATGTAAACTTTTAAATTTCTTATAATCTAAAATACAAATAAATGGATACAACTTATTTATTTTATGTTAAACAAGTGAACCAATAACTTGGTGGTTATTCCCATCAGTGCTAGCGTCTCATGGAAGCCTCTCCAATAAACTAAGTCGATAGAACAATAAAATAGCATCTTGCAAGACAGTTCAAACCGCCCGAGAGAAACATGTAATGGTACGGCACTGTTCTAAGGGATATGTGTGTTCCCAAGTTTTCAAGCCTCTACGTGTTATTTTGATTAATGTTTTGCTCGAGGAAAAACAAATGTTTAAGTTTGGAGGATTTGATAAACTGTGTTTTACCTGTTTTTATATTTTTGATACTTTTATCGGGTCAATGCATGTTTTTAGAGTATTATAGTCTTTGATTGAGTCTTATCAGGTTTTAGGTTGATTAGGAATATAAGATTCTGAATTAAGTACAGTTGAGCCGTTAAGTGTGTAGAACAGTGCAAATACGTCATAGGGTTTAGCAATAGATTGAAGATTTCGCATTATGTGATTGAGCAAACAAAAAAATCTTAAGTTAGAGAATTAAGTTACTTTTCGAATGCCACTAGTTTAGGTCGATTAAACGGCTGTATTGAAGGTTATACGCATTTTACTAAAAAATATTTTTTCTACTAGTTGGATACGAGAAATAAGAAGAAATTTCAATTTTTTATTTACGGTTTAGTTTTGCCTAAATGTGACCTTATCATGTTTTAACTTATATCTATTGCATTTGACTCTTTGTTTAGGCTAAAATTTATTTTCAATATAATTTAAGTTTTAAAATTTTCTGAGAGAAAATTTTGTATTCTACCTTTGAAAAGGGTTTTATGAACACAAGTTTTTGTGTATTAATCTTAATATGTTATTTGAGGTCATTTCTTTTCAATTTACGCGTTCTTAAACCCTAAAACTGATTATGAAAGAATTTTTTTTAGTTAGAACAGTCGTTGCATTATTACTCTTGTTGCAAGTTACTAATATTTATAATTGACAACATACATACCTGTTTTTTGTGCCAAAATTCGCACTGTCGATTTCCGTAATCGAAGGAAAGCAGGAAACCCTAACTTCCCTTGAGGTCCAGATTCTCTGCGAGAGCCAACGACAAGTGACCAAATAACTGTGAAAAATATGGAAGATAACAAAACGAATTTAGAAAACAATACATCTTTATATATTCTCAGAATCTAAAGAATCGTCTGATCATTGCCTTGGCTCCCCTTATATATGCCTCCAAAGTCGTCCGTCTTTCCTTTTCTGCCCTTGATTCGAGTTTATCTCTTTGTGGAAATATTCCATTTTCTTTGATCTTCATGATTATCCCTTGAAACTTAACATTTATCTTCTCCTTCGAACAATAGATAAACAGACATAGTATCCTTGGGCTCAATTTCATCTAAAATCGTAAGTGGGCTTTTAGCCGCGTTTTAGACCTTTCCAGACTGTTTTTCGACAAAAGATTTTATGATTTCTTCGAAAGAACAACTTTGGCACGACGTCAGTTTTATAAATAGTTCAAATAAATTGTATAGTCAAGCCAACTTTGGCGTTAAGTCAACTGTTGCCGTTTTATACGATTAATTTGAATTTATAAGGGTAAACAACTCTTTATGGTTTTTATCGCAAAGTTCCAATGTTAACTCCAATCAAGACGAAACAAGAGACAGTGTGGTCAAGGTTCAAAGGAGAGACTGGTCGGGACCGAGGACAGGTGATGCAGATCCAACTCGCCTGATGGCGAGTTGGACGTGGTCAATCCAACTCGCCACCATGCGAGTTGGATGAGCTAATCTAACTCGTCTGATGGCGAGTTGGATGGATACAATCCAACTCGCCTAATGGCGAGTTTGATGGGGAAAATCCAACTCACCATCATTGTCGGTCCTACTCGCCTGATGGCGAGTTGGACAAGACTGATCCTACTCGCCTGATGGCGAGTTGGACGAGACTGATCCTACTCGCCTCATGGCGAGTTGGACGTGGTCGGTCCTACTCGCCTGATGGCGAGTTGGACTAGGCTGATCCTATTCGCCTGGTGGCGAGTTGGATGTGGTCGGTCCTAGTCGCCTGATGGTGAGTTGGATGAGACTGATCCTACTCGCCTGATGGTGAGTTGGACAAGACTGATCCAACTCGCCTCATGGCGAGTCGGACGTGGTCGGTTCTACTCCCCTGATGGCGATTTGGACTAGCCTAATCCTACTCGCCTGGTGGCGAGTTGGATTTGGTCGTTCCTAATCGCCTGATGGCTAGTTGGACAAGGCTGATACTACTCGCCTAGTGGCGAGTTCGATGTGGTCAGTCCTACTCGCCTGATGGCGAGTTTGATGAGCCTGATCCTACTCGTCTGATGGCGGGTTGGAAGTGGTCGGTCGTACTCGCCTGATGGCGAGTAAGAGAGGGTGAGTAGGAGAGTGAGGTTGCTTGTGCTGATAACATTTTTCCGTTCTCATTCTCTCTATTGACTGTTTCGTAGACTTTTGGAACCATTTCGTTTGTTCTACGCAAGTTTTTCTGTAAACATTTTTTGAAAGTTGTTTTCGAGAAGATTACCTCACAGATTTTCCAACGAGGTATTTCCACAGAAACTTTCCGTATTTTATTCTACGGATGGTGATTCGTAAAACTTGTCATTTATAACAAAAACCTTCCGGAAGAATGTTTTTTCCGATCTTTTCATGTTTGGATGATAGCTCTGTTATTCCTTTTCTGTGATGAATTACACAGAGTTTTGTTCTAATATCCTTATTTAGATAATCTCGGCTTATCTGGTGTAGTTTTCTTCGATATCCGGCTCGTATTTATCTAAGGCCTATTTTTCTGTGATTTAAACCGTTAATTTTGCCATGAACGATTTTGACCCCAACAGTTAGCTCCCCACCTCGCTAGAATTTTTGTGATGATCGTGCGAACGGTTAGGCAAGTTAGGTAAGTTAGGCGGAATTAAGGGTTAAAAAGGTCTGTTTAAAGTATTCTGCTCACTCTTCTAAGATTGGAATGCGATAAGATTGGGGTTGCGCCTTGTAAAGGCTGCCTACGTACCCTTGTCGAAAGGATCAATACTTTCGTAGTTCATCTTGGAGATAAGATTCTTACGATCTGTTTTCTGGTGTGACATTTACGATTTAGTTATGTGTAGTGTAGAGATTATCAATCTTGTTGCTGCTGATGGCATTTTATATTGGACCTTTGTTGGCCTCGAGATTAGCCTTGTTGGCTGTTTGCTCTGGCCAAGTTCGGCCGTATTTACATTTTTGGGACTGGCCGCCTTTGGCTTCGAATCCTTGCCGCTTCGCGGCTGCTTTCTAATGAATTGTGTTTCACGTTTTAAGAGCATGTTTTTATTCGTGTGAATGTAGAGGGAAGATTATGAGTTGTCATCTCATATATAACTCTTTGTAGATCGTTATATTCGCTGTTCGTTTTAGATGAGAATGATTGAAAAATTGATTTTTTGGAATTTCTTGAACGTTGGAATACAAACGAAGAGACATATTTTTGGATCTCGTATCATTTCAATATCACGCCTAGAGATGTTAGAGACCAGTGTGCTGGGTTTAGCGCAAAACATAGGCCTAATAACGGTTTAGGGGGTGCGATGACTACTTCGGCTTATGTTTCCCGTATCATTTTCGACCTGATTCTGTACCGATTTAAAGTCCGCGATAGGTTCTCGGCTTATACGACTTGTCTGGTAGGGATCGGGAATCTCTCTAAAGACAAATTTGAAGTCGTCTGGAAGTGCTGACCAGAATTTCGGATTTCATTTTATAGAGTTATTATCCTTGTTTCGATGTATGAGAGCTATCTCTATGAGATGGCTTAGTCTGTTAGGACGTTAAGAGTTTGTTGTGATCAGAAACAAACATAATGGTTGATATTACCGCTTTTGATTCTTCATGAAGGATTCGTGTTTGGGAAGATGTTAGTTCGTATGACTGTTTGGTCTTCCAAGAAGGTGTTTTTATCGAGGAAGGTATTTTTTTCAAAAAACGGTTCTTCTGGCGTATGCGACGTCTCGCGATGCTGAAGATTGGACTGTCTTTCGTGTGCCGTGTTTCATGCTTGAAATTTTTGCGGGACTGAATATGTTTCGCGGTGTTTCAAGGGTTTAGTCTTAACCCTGCGGTTGAGAAACATTTTGGTTTGTATGCGGATGTTCGCAGCCAAAACTGTTGTTCCTGTTTGGATGTTAAGTAGTTTGATTTATGATAGAGGAATTAGAACCAAGGGGTCGCATAGATTTGTCCCTGGGAAGAAGTGTTTTCCTTCACTGGCTTTGTGAAGAATCGGTCCTCTGCGATTTATTTCATGTATTTTTAAGGATGTTTCGTATGGCTCCAAGAGCTTTGTTACGAGTTTTTCCTTAGATGCTTCGTTTTATGGGTGAAATATTGCAGGATTAAAGTGAATTGTGGAGTATATAGAACTTGATCGATTTTTCGACAAGTTCAAGCTTTGAGTTAACCGTTTGGTTAATAGGACTGAGTCTCGTTGTGAAGACTTTATCATATAATTTCCGATTATGGGTTATACGATAACTATTTGTGTAATCGTCAATTGGCATTTTTTAGACAAATTGTGGATTGTAGTTTAGCCGTTTAAGTGATCGGATGGAGCAGTGGTTGACCAAATTTTTCTGGCTTGGCACGTAGGATGTGTTCAGCCGCATAGCCGAGCACATTCCTTGTCAAGGATTAGACCACGGCACTTTCGTTTTAACATTAAGGTCATGTTAGTATAGAATTATCCTAAAGGGGATGCTGAATTCTGGTTCCAACCTGTACTGGAAGGCGTAACTGGCCGACGGTCAAAGAACGTTTGTCAAGATTGATAGGCCAAGTATGCTGGAGTTTTCGCGTTAAGAAGGCTGATCATTGTAAAAAACAATGTTCTGCTTTTAGGTTTTCGTTATACGATGAACGTTTCGTACAAAGATTCCTTTAGTCATATGAAAATTGTTTTGTCTTTGTCCGAGGAAGATGAAGCCTAAGAGGCTTGATATAGAAACCATGCGAAGTCAGTTGCGGGATGATTGACTGCTCAGATGTAACTAAGGGAAGTGAAAGGCAAAAGCCAGCGAGCCGCATGGCTAAGGAATTGGATCTGTCAGATTGCAGTGTGAAAAGATAAAGTTTAGATTGGTCGTCCAATCTCGTACCATACAACGTTGTTTTTGTTACACGAAAAAAAACGTTTTTGTAAAACCTGTTATGTTTACTTTCGAAAGTTTCTTCTTATGACTTGATCTGATTGTATGAAATATTTTTCGCGTAAGTTTTACAAGAAGGGCTTCTTATAGAAATAAATGGAGATTGTTTCTTGCAGATTACTCGTGACGTTTGTGAGCGAGGACTAGGTTTTCCGCATTCACATTTTTTATTGCGAAGTTGTTTTTGCATAATACCGATCTTGTTTTCCCGTAGACTATTTCATATAATTTTTTAGTTATACGAAAGTAATGGGTGACCAGATTTATGAATGTAGTAAATCGGTGCTATGTATGGACATGTCAAAGTAGCAATGTTTCCGCAGATCTTACGAGAAATGTTTTTACTTTGATTTCGATCTTTGGTGAAAGTTGCTCGGAGTTATTCATGGAGTTTTACCGAAGTCTATTTCGTTCTGATCTAGTCGTGGAACATTTTCGTAAGGTGATCTGGGGCTTTATTTCACTTTCAAATTAACCCTATCTCCCACTTTACTCTCTCAAATAAGAGGTTAAGTGGAGTACTTAGGGATCAAATCCATAGAGACTCTAGGATTGCACAATAGACTTATTATTTTCAATTTAAAGCTAGATAAATAACAATAATAATAAAAGTGATTTCATGATTGATTTGGTTTGTGAAGGTTAAATTAAGGGATTAGAATTAGGGGAAATTCTCAGGTAGGATTAGGTGTTGCAGATTAATATATTTGATAGGGTTTTAATCAAGCACCGTTCTTGAACTCAAACATTAGGATTTAGGAGATCTGTCTCGCGCATCTCGACAGAGTGTCGATCATTGACCATAGGTCGGTATCGATCGATGCTCTTTCTAAACAGTACTAGTTTCACGGTTTTATGGGTTCTCTAAACTTCAACTGAACTCTCGTTTGTTGCCAGTTATTTAGATTGTTTAAGATAGGTTCGGGGTCATAACCAAGCTCTCGCCTGCGCTATGGGACCCTAACTTCTAAGATTGAGGTGAAAAATTCAACTTAGCATTAAGAACAACTTAAACAAAGAACCAAGAAGATTACCCTAACAATTCTATAATATCAACAAGACATTACTACCATTGAAGAACCCTAAATCTAACAAAGAACTACTCAAACATAAAAATTAAGAACATGATTAAAGTCTGAATAGATTGCATTTAAATAAATAGAGTAAAAATAAGGAATTGAAGATCTTCTCTGTAATGATGATCAAATCTCTCTCTCCAATAGATGTAGCAAGGTACTCCAACTCTAAGAACAATTTCTGTGGCGGCTCTCTCTAAAACTAAGATAGAAAACCCTAATAAATAGTGTAAATTTTGGCCAGGGGCTTGTCTTAAAAATGATGAAACTTCTAGGTAAAACTTGTAATTTCTCAAGTCTTCATTAATATCGCACCCGACTTGGCAAGTCGATCGACGCCAATGTGTGACGTCGATCGATGCTTCATGAATAAACTAATCCGACTCTGAGTTTCTGGCTGAGCATCCTAAATGCTCCAAAATAGCCCAAAAGCTCCAATTGCTTCCAATAAGTACCTTGACCTGTAAATACTCCAAAACACAGCCTAGACACACATAATTGACCCTAAATAGAGCCTATAACATGGTCTAAAACTGGTAATAAATAGGCTATATCAACTCCTCCAGACTTAAGCTTTTGCTTGTCCTCAAGCAAACAAAGCCTGTGAAAGGGGTTTTGAAAAGCAGAGACTCACATAATGTCTAAGTATAACTGTCACCTTACTTTGTTGCAACCACACCCTATCAAGGCAATCACAAAGAAAATTTATATACCATATCCTAGTATAGCAACCAAATCCAATCTACCAACAACTTAGCAAATACTATTCCGACTCACCCCTCTACTGATTTCATTTCTTTGCATAAAATAAAGGTGTAGGCTTTACCTTAGGAGTATCGAGAAAAGGACACATGGACTCTACCTCTGAAAGTATCTGAAGAACCAAGCACAAAGTCTTCTATGATTCCTTTCTTCCCCTTTTCTCTCTGAATCTTTTCATATCTCAAACTCAATGGACAAATGCTGATACAGTCCATCTTGTCATCTTATTTTCGATTATCTATTTCTTTTCTTTTATTCCCTTTTATTATTTTTTGTTTTGCTTTTTGGGCAAAGTTGTAGGCGAATAGTGGGGTCATCAGTAATGTACTTATCCCTCGCTTCCAACATTGTGTGATCGTTCCTCGGAATTAGAATAGTGGGGTCATAGGTAATGTACCTACCCCTCTGCATCTAGGGAAGTCATCTCAATCTTTTAATATTTTAGGTAGTTGCTGAAGAGAAGAGATTAGGTAATCAAAGGTGCAATGACTTGTACCTACATACTTGCAGAAAGAATCTGATCCAGTGTATACCAAACCCAAAGCAAGCAAATAATGTCAGGATTAGTGTTGTAAATCAGCTTTGGTTCCTTCAAACTTTCTAAGCAAGTGTGATATAGTGGCATGATGATCCAATTTGGTATCTCTAGTAATCTCTGCAACAACCTTCTAAGAATGGTGCTAAAGTGTGGTTAGTCAATAATAAATCTTGATCATAGTCTCCTTTTTGACTCAACAAAACTTTTTGAAAAACTTATATATATATATATAGTAAATAAGACTCAAAACAAATCAAATAGCATTAGCGAACCTCCCCCAAACATAAATCACACTGTCCCAAGTGTAATCTGTCCCGGATTGGTTTAGAGAAATTAAATCATAAGTAAATAGTATCAGTAGAAGACTGGATACCTCTCTCTATTATGAGAGTGACGATCGATGGTTATAGGTGAGTGTGTACCGATGGTGAACCATCACTGTCGATCGATGGTTGGCTCCAATTACATACTAACACAAATTAAAACATCCAAACAGCATAATAATAAGTCTAAATCCAAATGCAACACAATAAAAATAAAATAATTACTAGTGTAAGTCTGAAAATGAGACAAGAGACGAAGAAGTAATAATGGAGACTACTCCTCGTCGATCGATGGTTCGTCGCGAACCATATGATACGAAATCCAAAAGAACAAGCTCAAATCGTGCAAATCATATGTAAAGATGGTAGATAGTTCCTAATCCAGTACTCCATCACCTTAAGTCGTTCTAAATTCCGGGCTAACACTATAAAATTTGATTTTTCTACAAACCCTAAAATTTTCCCTAAACTAAGAGATTTAGAGAACATACCTTGATGATCGGTTGATTTAGGGAACTAAACAGTAAGAGACGGTGAAAATTGAGTGAGTTAGGCTCAAGAACAAGAAAAATCGGCCAAGAATCAAGAGAGAAATCGAGTGTCTACTCGTTTTTGTTTTGGCGGTTTTGAGAAAAGTGATTTATGAAATGGGGTCGTGTCGAGTTAACATACTCGACATTCGACCGTCGATCGATGGTCCTATAGGTTCGTCAATCGATGGTCTGTTATGTGACTCCCAATTTTCTTAAGAAATTTGTAAATGCATAAATAATAATTATTATAAATTTGTTGCTGAGTATCTAATTTTTGGTATTATATATATATATATTATAATTTAGTGAGTCCCCCCCCACTGAGCGCTTTTTTAAAGTCGTTAGCTTCACGAAGAATGAATTTATCATTCGGGTTCACGTATCTCCAGACGTATGGTCTGAGTATGCGGGATTTCGGCTTCCGCCCAGTAGTGTTTCACTCTTTGCCCATTCACCATGAAATCTTCTCCTTTAGGATTAAATAGGACTCCTGCCTTGTAAGGCGTAACTTCTTTAATGGTGAAGGGCCAGACCAACGCGAACGAAGTTTTCCGGGAAACATATTTAATCGCGAGTTATACAGGAGTACTTGATCGTTTGGTTCGAAATGCCTAGAAATGATTTTCTTGTCGTGATAGGCTTTCGTTCTTTCTTTGTATAACCTTGAGTTTTCGTATGCGTGGTGCCTAATTTTTTCTAGCTCATTTAGATGGATTAATCTCTTTTCTGCTGCGGGCTTAGCATCGAAATTTGTCTTTTTGATGGCCCATTCTGCTTTATGCGTTAATTCTACCGGGAGATGGCATGCTTTTCCGTAGAGCAGGTGAAATGGGGTAGTCCCTAATGGTGTTTTAAACGCTGTTTGGTATGCCCAAAGCGCATCATCCAGTTTTAGAGACCAATCCTTTCGGGTTGATCCTACCGTTTTTTCTAAGATTTCTTTGATTTGATGGTTGGATACTTCTACTTGTCCACTGGTCTTAGGATGATAGGGCGTGGCTAAACGATGGTGAACCCCATGTTTTATGAGTAGCTTTTCAAAAACTTTGTTAATGAAATGGGTACCTCCATCGCTTATAACGACTCAAGGAACTCCAAATCTAGGAAAGATGATGCTTTTAAAGAGTTTAACAACTACAGAAGCGTCATTTTTTCAGAGTTGCGATTGCTTCGACCCATTTGGATACGTAGTCTACGGCAACGAGTATGTATTTATTTCCGCGAGGAAATCTAAGGGCCCATGAAATCAAATGCCCCAGCAATCGAACACTTCAACTTCAAGTATAAAGTTTTGTTCCATTTCATTTCTCTTGCTAATTTTCCTCTTCTTTGGCAGGGGTCGCATTTTGCTACGTAGGCTTGAGCATCTCAAAACGTGGTAGGCCACCAAAAGCCTGCTTGGAAAATTTTTGACACTGTCTTGAAACTGGCAAAATGTCCGGCATAATCAGATCCATGAAAATGATATAAAATTTCTAGAGTTTCGCTTTCAGCCACACATCGTCTATATATGTTGTCAGAGCAGTGTTTATAAAGATAGGGTTCATCCCAGTGATATCTCCGGATTTCTCGTAAAAATTTACTTTTATGATATCCTTTGAAGAGTTCGGGTTCTACTTTGGCCGCAAGATAGTTTACTATATCTGCATACCAAGGTCTATCAGTGGTGTTCAGTGCACACACCCTCAACTTAAATTTCTACCTCCGGGAGAGTCATCATTTGGGGACGGAAGATTACAACTGACGTTGATATCTATTGGAAAGGTTATTTCATCACCCTTCTCGAATGTATTGTCGGTCGACGGTAGGCTGGCCGAATTGATCAATTCTTTGTGGTTATGATTGTTTGATGGGTTTAGCGCGTCGTCGATCGATTCCAGTTCATGTGCCGAACTGAATTTCCCAACGAGAGTCGATTCTGCGAAGTAGAAATTTTCTGTGGGTAGGAAGGCATCTATAGGGATGTCGTCATCCACTCTTATTCGTGATAAGTGATCTGTGACTCCATTTTCCACGCCTTTCTTGTCTTTTACCTCTACATCGAATTCTTGGAGAAGTAGAATCCATCGCAAAAGTCTCGGCTTGGCGTCCTTTTTGTTCATTAAGTATTTCAATGCTGTGTGGTCATTGTGAAAGACTACTTTTGAACCGACTAGATCGATTGGAATTTCTTGAAGGTGAATACCACGGCTAGTAACTCTTTTTCTGTTGTTGCATAATTGTGTTGTGCATCATCCAGAGTTCTGCTAGCGTAGTATATTACATGCAACTTTTTATCTTTCTTTTGTCCAAGTACCGCACCTACAGCGAAGTCGTTAGCGTCGCACATAATTTTGAACGGTAGATCCCAATCTGGTGCTTGGACAATAGGGGCAGATACGAGCGCTGATTTGATTTCTTTAAAGGCTTCAAGACATTCGGGTGTAAAATCGAATTTCACCTCTTTGCCCATGAGTGCAGTAAGGTGTCGAGTAATTTTGCTAAAATCTTCTATGAATCTCCTATAGAATCCAGCATGTCCTAAAAACTTCTAACGTCTTTGACACTAGCGGTGGAGGCAATCCAGTCATTACTACGATCTTTGACTTGTCTACTTCGATTCTGGCTGCTGAGACTGTGTCCCAAGACAATTCTGCTGTTAACCAAGGCATTTTTCCCAGTTCAAACCCAGATTTTTCTCTTCGAATCTAGCTAGTGCCTTGCACAGGTTATCGAGACATGTGTTGAAATTTGAACCATATAATGAGAAATCGTCCATGAAAACTTCCATGAAATCCCCGATCATATCGGTGAATATAGACATCATGCATTTCTGGAAAGCCGCAGGAGCGTTACAGAGGCCGAATGGCATACTGCGATATGTGAACGTTCCATAGGGACAAGTAAAGGTGGTCTTTTCTTGATCATCTGGATGTATAGAAATCTGGAAGAAGCCTGAATACCCATCGAGAAACACAGTAATATTCGTGGCTTGCGAGCCTTTCTAACATCTGATCGATAAAGGGTAGAGGGAAGTGATCCTTTCTTGCGGCAGCGTTAAGCTTTCTGTAATCTATACACATCATGTTTCCGGTGACAGTTCTCATGGGGATTAATTCATCTTTGTCATTCTTTACCACTGTAATTCCGCCCTTCTTCGGAACGACATGAACCGGACTAACCCAGTTGCTGTCTGAAATCGTGTAGATAACGCCTGCTTTTAGGAGCTTCATGATTCCCTTTTGACGAATTTCTGTCAAGTTGGGATTCAATCTCCTCTGATGCTCAACAGATGATTCGGATTCATCATCAAGGTGTATTTTATGCATGCATAAGTCGGGAGAAATTCCTGGAATTTCATCTAACGAATATCCGAGAGCTTTGCGGTGCTTCCGCAATTTATTCAGCAGCATTGCCTGCTCTCCGCTACTCAAGTTTGCATTTATGATGACAGGGTAGGAGTTTTCGTAAAGAAAAGCATATTTAAGGCCAGCGGGAAATGGTTTAAGCTCAATTTAGGTGCATTCGCTTTGCTCCAGTCGTCGGTTACGGTATGTTGTCGGTCGACGTTTATATCGGGGTGTCGACCGACAGTGGTGGATAGATCAGGTTCTTCAACACTAACATGTAAGACTTCCTCTGTGGCATCCATCAACCTTATGTATTCCTCATTTTGATCATCTCTCGCGAAGATGTCCCCTTCAGGAGATGTAATTTCTTTCTCGAGAGGATCGTTTGAGCACATAACCATGAATGATTCTTCTGCTAGGTTGGAGAGATAGTCGATTTGGTAGGTTTGACTGTCGATCAAAGGCTGTTTTATTATTTGTTCCATGTCAAAAAGCATCGTATCTTTTCCGATGTTGAGGCATATACGCCCTCCTCTGACATCAATGATCGCTCCGACAGTGGACAGAAAAGGTCTACCTAGAATAATTGGGTTTCTGGGTTCTTGCTCGTATTTAAGCACTATGAAATCGGCAGGTATATCGCAGTCATGGATGCGTACGGGCACGTCCTCAAGTATGCCTTCGGGAATTCTAGTGGATCTATCAGCTAAAACGAGAGTGACCCTGGTAGGTTGAAACTGAGTTAACCCGAGGGTGACGACAATTGAGTAAGGCATCAGGTTTACACTAGAGCCTAAATCTCAGAGGGATCTTTCGAATCTCTACATCGCCGATAGTGCAATCAAGAACAGAACTATCTGGATCAGGGAGTTTAACATGAGTTTTTCCTTGTATAAGTTCACTAATTTCTTCGGATATCATCATGACGCAGTGTTCTGATTCATGAAATCCTCATGATGCCGCATCCTTCACATATTGCTTAATAGCAGACAAGATGTGAATGGCATCACTTAGCGGCATCTCAATGCTTACTTTGTCAAACACTTTCTTGCATATTGTTTTATCTAGCTGCTTCTTTTTCTGCTTAGCAGTTTTTGGAGGAAAAGGGGCGTTTGCTTGGTAGACTCTTGTTCTAACTGGTTCGGTTGGTTCTGGGTCAGAGCGTCGATCTCTTCTCGCTTCACAGCGTCGATCGATTATCGGTTCGGAATGTTGCTCAATTCTCGGAGATGGGAATCAATCGATTTTCCTATTTTCGTGGTCTTTTCCTTTCGTTTATCGAACAGTTCCTCGAGGTCTTCAGTCTTGTCTAATTCTTCAGTTTCGGGGGCGATCTTGGGAACCTGCTCATTAGTTACGAGCAGGACGGGGTACCATTTTTCTTTTTCATTTGTCGCGATTTCTGTGAATTCAGCGATAGTGATGCCCTTTTTAACGCCAGGGGTGAGTTCTCTACCACTTCGTAAAGCCACGACATTGCAGTAGCTCCTGGGGTTAGAATCCGTTTTACCAGGTAAGAATCCGTCTTCTCTCCTGATGGACATAGCGTTGCTCGCCACTTGGCTGTCGATTCTCTTAATGTGCTCGTTTAGAGTTTCGAACTTTTTCGTCATTTCTGAGTATATCAGATCTAACTTCTCATTGAGGTCGGCGGCTATTCTACGATTTCCTGTGAAGACTTGATTCATCTTTGACTTTGAACTTCTTTTGTGCCTGTCCACAGTGGTGTCGTAGTTTCTTGTGAAATTGCCAGTGCGTCCCCTAAATCGTTGGTCGTTCAGACTCATTACATCAGAGAATTAAGCTTGTTTTTCTAAGTCGGAGGAAACAGCATCGTCCAGGAGGGCCGCTACTGATGCCAGGGTATTTCTGTCTCAGGATTGAGGGCTCCTCCCTTTCGGTGTCTCTCTTTTCGAAAGCTCTACCTAAAGTTATGTTCTCTATCAGCTTTTTAGCGCTTGCAGGTCTTCGGGTACCGAATTTCCCTTCGAGTTGACGAGTTGGGGTTCTGAGACTCCATGGTGAGGGCATGAAAGCTGGTAGTCCTTGAATCTCACCCAGGCGTTTTTACAAGATTCACGACTACCTTGAATGAATGTGGATATCTTTCTTCTCGCTCCCCAATATCTCTCCTCGTCAAAGAAGTGATTGATGAAGGTGCTCCTAATATCTTCCCAAAAAGTCAGGGATCCTGGTGGTAGCTGATTCAACCACCTCCTGGCGTCTCCTTCAAGGAAGAAAGGAAAAAGTTTACAGCAATTGAAATCACAATTCACCATGTCTTTTAGCATCTCGATGTGATCGTTCGGGTGTTCAGTAGGAAGACGCTGAAGTGATTTTTGCTCGCCATAATTAGGAAGTCGATATCAAGCTTAGAGCTTCCTGTATGGTTGTCCGATAATCAATTGCAGACCTATTGGAATAGGTTTTGCTGGGGTTTAGGTAATAGAGCATTGGCAATTCATGTTTTAACTCATTCTTTGGAGATTTGGTGATTGCATCAGGGATTGCAACCCCCTGATATTTTTTTTTGTTTCTTTTATTGTTCATTGGTTCTATCAATACTATATTCTTATTGCCAGAATCAGTAAAAGCGTACTTACCTGCTTCCGGCTGATCGGTATCGATCGATGGTGGTGGAATGGTGTCGCTCGACAGTAGTGAACTCACGTCGATCGGTTCCGGATGAGCTCCGTCGATCGATTGTCTTCCCAAATCCATATTCTCTCCTTTTAAGTCATGTGTCAAAGGGTCAGGGAAAGAATAATTTAATAGACAGTAAAGTAAAAATCTAGACAATATTCTAAACGAAATCTAATGGGAATAAGAAAGAGTCCCCGGCAGCGGCGCCAAATTTGATATGGGGTTTTATTTCACTTTCAAATTAACCATATCTTCCACTTTACTCTCTCAAATAAGAGGTTCAGTGTAGTATTTAGGGATCGAATCCACAGAGACTCTAGGATTGCACAATAGACTTATTATTTTCGAATTAAAGCTAGATAAATAATAATAATAATAATAATAATAATAATAATAATAATAATAATAATAATAATAATAATAATAATAAAAGTGATTTCAAGATTGATTTGGTTTGTGAAGGTTAAAATTAAGGGACTAGACTTAGGGGAAATTCTCAGGTATGATTAGGTGTTGCAGATTAATAGACTAACATGGCTTAAATTAAGCACTGTTCTTGAACTCAAACCTTAGGATTTAGGAGATCACTCTCGCGCATCTTGACAGAGTGTCGATCGATGACCGTAGGTCAGTATCGATCGATGACCGTAGGTCAGTATCGATCGATGCTCTTTATAAACAGTACTGGTTTCGCGGTTTGATGGGTTCTCTAAACTGCTAACTAAACTCTCGTTTGTTGCCAGTTATTTAGATTGTTTAAGATAGGTTTGGGGTCATAACCAAGCTCTCGCCTGCACTATGGGACCCTAACTTCGAAGATTGAGGTGATCAAATTCAACTTAGCATTAAAAGAAACTTAAACAAAGAACCAAGAAGATTACCATAACAATTCTATAAGATCAACAAGACATTACCACCATTGAATAACCCTAAATCTAACAATGAACTACTCAGACATAGCAATTAAGAACATGATTAAAGTCTGAATATATTGCATTTAAATAAATAGAGTAAAAAGATAAGGAATTCAAGATCGTCTCTGTAATGATGATCAGATCTCTCTCTCCAATAGATGTAGCAAGTTACTCCAACTCTAAGAACAATTTCTGTGGCGGCTCTCTCTAAAACTAAGATTGAAAACCCTAATAAATAGTCTAAATTTCGGCCAGGGGCTTGTCTTGCAAATGATGAAACTTCTGGATAAAACTTGTAATTTCTCAGGTCTTCATTAATCTTGCAGCCGACTTGGCCGTCGATCGATGCTTCATGAATAAACTGAATCCGACTCTGAGTTTCTGGCTGAGCATCCTAAATGCTGCAGAATAGCCCAAAAGCTCCAATTGCTTCCAATGAGTACCTAGACCTGTAAATACTCCAAAACACACATAATAGACCCTAAATAGAGCCTATAACATGGTCTAAACTGGTAATAAATAGGCTATATCATAGGGTTTTGAGAGGATTCTCATGACATATTCGTTTCTTGAGCGGAACAAATTGGTCAACTAGCGGTAGATCTAGTCAACGAGCAGGGAGAAAGTGTTCCCTTTGTTGTGCTTGCTGCTACCTTTATTCTCTATTTTTCTTTGTCGCAAATGTTTTGATGCTTTTTCGTGACTCAATTGGTTCAACAGAAACTGAAAGCAATGCCTTGATGCTTGAAGATTTCTCGTACAAGTTTTGATTTTTATACGAAACTCTTTTTATTAAGTGGAAAGGTCTTCAGGACTTTGCCTAATCGTCGAGTTTCAGTTTGATATTGGTACAGGTTTTCTAAACGCATGATTGCAACAAGAAATGCTGTATTGTCCTCGAGATTATGTTCGTGATGGTTTGGATACGTTGCTAGCGTTTAGATGAATCTTAGATTGTCATTTGCTTTTTTTGGGTGATTTTAATGAGGCATGACATTGCCTAAGTGTTTTCTGCCTGTTGCTGCGGGAGTTTTATTTGTCAAAAGCGTTTTCTTGATGCCGAGGCAAAATATTTGGAAGTATGTGAGTTTTGGAGTTTTACGAAAGAAAATTCAAAACACACCTACTCCCTCCTTTTTACGAAAGAAAATTGCTGAACCGATATTTTAAAGGGTTGTATACGTTTTCTCTTTCGAGGAGTGGGATGATCGACAATCTGAGTCGATTTAAAGACGACGTTGGGATTGTAACTTGGTGGTTTTCAAGTTAAGGACTTGGAATATGTCAGTTTTGAGAAAATTACTAGGAACGAGTCGGTTTTAAGACGACGTTCGTGTCTCTAGTTCTTTTTTTCTTTAGGAGGCGAGCTTAGTATGCGTGGCGATTGTTTCTCGGTTTTCGAGAATTTAGATCGGTTTGCAAGATGTGCCTGAACAGTTAAGAAACAGTAGATCGAGATACAGAAAATTGCCTAAGACTTAGCTCGCTAGACTATCCACCTAGATTTTAAGTTCCCTAAAGTTTAGGGAAATCTTCAAATCGGTTTTATCTCTTAGTACCTTCCTACGAAAACTCCAATTTTGATTTCAAAAATTTCCAAGTCAGACATACCTTTGTTTAATCGGAGGTGCGGTTTTGTCTCTTCTCCGTTTTGCTTGCTCATGTCCCTCCTCTTTTCCTTTCTGTCCACCCTTCGTCGAAAGTCTTTTGGCGTTTACAAATAGCAAGGGCGACCAGGAGATGCCAAGGGCGACCAGGAATACTTTTATGACAATGAGGCTTTGGTGAGGTTCATAGGCGATAAGGTTGGAGAGAGAGGACATTGAGACCATGGACAGAGGCTGATGGGCGAAGTTCACTTCTCAGATCTTGGTTCCATCTCTTTCCTTCTCCGAGAGTCTTTTCGTATGATCTTTGTTTGATTTTCCGAAGGTTGCCGAATCGCTTGGAGGTTTGTTTATGAGAGTTTCGTAAATATTTTCAAATTTATTCTATGAAAGTGTTATCATAAAATATTAACTCGTTTAATTTTACGAACGATGTTCCGTAAAATATTGTCGAGTTTAATTTTATGAAATATATCTCGTAAAATGTTTTCGAGCTTAATTTTACGAAATTTATTCCGAAAAATGTTATGAGTTCAATTTTACGAAAGTTATTCTGCAAAATATTATGGGTTTAGTTTTACAGAAGCTGCTTCGTAAACATGTTTTCGAGTTTTTGGAAAATGCACTTTTACGGCTGTTCTGCAATTTTGTTTCTGGGTTTTAGTATCAGAAACTCTGGCTGTGATGGGCTTAATTGTCGCGATTAAACTTGATCAGAAATTTTCTTGTTTACGTTGGATTGATCCGTAGGAGTTTTGAGAAGTTTTCCGAAGTAAGCCTAGGTGACAATCATCGAGAATTCACTGAATATGTTACTATAGAATCGAAGCTTGAATTTTACGAAATCTTAGGTTTCAGAAAACGTTTTAGTGGTGAGGGATTCGACAGAAGTTTTAAGTTTTGAATGATTCAATAGAGATCATCTTCGTTTCTTTGAAAATTATTCGAAAGAAATACAACAGTGGGGGAAACTCGATTTGCCAATCTTCTATTTCCGCGAGTAATCTACATTTTCTCCGCGACTTCGAGGAGAGCAAGTTTTATTTTCCGAAACGTTTTCGGAAAACTTCTTTTGGTTGAACTCTTACGCGGTGAGATTTCTCCAAATCAATTCTATGGGGTTTCATAGATTATAGAGTTGCCCTTTTGTTTAGACAGAGAAATTGCGAGCTCGTTTTGGTGCTCTTCCTGTGGCGAAACGTCGCGACTAGGTATTCGATTTTGTCAAGCACTACTGATTTTGAGTAAGTGTTGGCCATAGGAGTAGTCAGTGCTGCGAGTTTGTCTTTCATATTTCCATACATTGTTTCGATCAAGCGTTTTGCAGCCGTGAGTTAGAGTAATCCTTACCCCCCCTTCCTTCTATCGTCAAACTATGGAAACGAAATTTGCACTGTCGATTTCCACAAAATAAGCAAAGTCAAGAAAACCCTAACTTTCCCAGAGGTCCGGATTCTCTGGGAAAGCCAACGACAAGTAACCAAATAAACGCGGAGAATATTTAAAGACAATAAAGCGAGTTTAGAAAAAGCAGATCTTTATTTCGAATTTGCTTATGAGCGTTCCAGAGACAAAAGCATACATGAAGCCTGCCTGGAAATGGGATTACAAAGGAAACCGCATGACAATGACAGTAAAACCTAATTAAGTTTGCTAGCATAACCACCCATGTCAAAAAAAACCTATGTGAGCCGCAGCTCGCTTACCAATACACGAAAAAAGGTTTAAAAGATTTCGGACTGGTTCTTAGGAAAGGCTGCCTACTTACCCCTTTAAAGTATCAAGCCGAATGTAGTTTAATTGAAAGAGTGGAATTAAAAAATCGAACTGCCTGGGCGAGTTAGGCTAGTAATCGAGTGTCAGTCATAGAAACCGAACTTGTCGAGAATAAAGCCTAAGGTTTCTAAGTGCAGAGAGTTATATATTCTCAGAATCTAATGTATCGTCTGATCGTTGCCTTGGTTCCCCTTATATATGCCTCCAGTGTCAGTCGTCTTTACTTTTCTGCCCTTGATTCGAGTCTATCTCTTTGCGGAAATATTCCATTTTTCTTTGATCTTCATGATTATCCCTGAAACTTAACATTTATCTTCCGGACTTGACATTTATCTTTTCCAACGAGTTATTTCCACGGAACCTTTCTGCATTTTGTTCTATGGAAGATTATTTCGTAAAACTGTTCATTTATCACAAGAAACCTTCCAGAAGAGTTTTTTTTTCTTTATGTTTGGATAGAAGCTCTTTTATTCCTTGTCATGGATGAAATACACGGTGTTTTTTCTGATATCCTTATTTATACAAGCTCGGCTTATGTGGTGTAGTTTTCTTCGAGATTTCGAGCTTGTATTTATCTAAGGCACAATTCTCGGAAGATTCTAATTGTTGATTTTTCCATGACCGATTTTGACCCCAACATTGTTTGGCCGTTGAGTGATTGGATGGAGCGGTGATCGCTCAAATTTTTGGCTTGGTGTGAAGGTTGTGTTCAGCCGCATAGCCGAGGACGTTGTAGGTTAAGAATTAAACCACCTCAATTTTGTGCTAGGATTAAGTCATGCAAGTTTAGAACTATCCTTAAAGGGGATGTCAAATTCTGGTTCGTGCTTTGAGGGAAGGTTTAACCCGCCGAGGGCCAAAGAGCCTTTGTGACAGGCCCAATATGTTGGGGGTTTTCAGCGTTAAGGTGGCCGATGCGGTAGAAAAATATTTTTCCACTTCGGGTTTTAGCCATACGATGAATGTTTCGTATAATGCTTTCTTTAGTTGTATGAAAACTGTTTTCGTATAAACTTGTTTTGGTTATGACGACCACGACAAAACGCTTTCATGACAGACTCTAATTTCCATTAAAGATGTGATAATATATATATATATATATATATTTTTCTATAAGCAAAAATATTTATATAAAGGCTATTTTTAGGAGAAGATAAACTCTTGGATTTTTTTTTTGTGTTTTGAGATGTATTTAGAATCATATATGTAAAATAATAAATCAATTTGATCCATACTTATTTATTTGATTTGAAAATAAAGTAACTAGGTACTACTTAGATAGAATATATATATAATATATATATATATATATATATAAGGTGAATATTTATTAAATATCATAATATTCTTATACAGTAGTATAATAATGTTGATTTTTAAAAGTTATTAGTTATTGTTTTCTTTTGTTTAGTGTAACTAATTTTTTTTCATGTAAACTATTTATAATAATTTTGATTTTTAAAAGTTATTAGTTATTGTTTTCTTTTGTTTAGTGTAACTAATTTTTTTTTCATGTAAACTATTTATAATTAAGTAATCTAAAATACAAAATAAATAGATACAATTTATGTATTTTACAATAAAATAACTGAACCAAGAATGTGGTGGCCATTTCCATCAGTTCTCGTGTTAATGGAAACCTCTCCAAAAACTAGTTAGAAAATCGCCTGAGAGACATGAGAAAAGGGAGATGAAAGAAACCAAGTATAAGACATTTTGTATGATCTGAAACTTGGCCGAGTAAGAATCCATATGGCGTTCGATCGAGACTCCCTCGATAATAATGCACAATGTAATCTTAAATGAATTTAGCAGTGGTGAATTTTGATAACTCTAATGAGTTGTGGGCCGGAAATGGTTACATTTCTAACTGTAGGTAAAATACATGAAAGTACCTTCTAAGATTGGTGTTTTTTGATGTGGATTGCAACTCATAATGGTAAGGTGATGTTTTAGGGATAGTGTGTTCCTATCTTTTCAAACCCATTCATTTTACTTTGATTGATGTTTTACTCGAGGAATAACAAATGTTTTATTTTAGAAGAGTTTATTTACAGTATTTTTATCGGCTTCTAACATATTTTAAGTCTTTTATCAAGTCAATGGGTGTTTAGTAAGTCTTTTAAACTTTTATCGAGTCTTATTATGTTTTACGCCAATGAGGAACATAAGATTTTGAAATGAGTGTGATTGAGCAGTTAAAGGTGTAGAACTGTAAAAAAAAAGTTAGAAATTTAGCAATGGATTTTAGGATTGTAGACTTCACATTATGAGATTGAGCTAAAATCTTTTTATAAGTTATAGAATTGTGTTAACTTTCTAATTCCACTAATTTATACTCGATCAAATAGCTATATTGAAGGTTATGCATGTTTTACTGAAGACTATTTTCTCTACTAGTTTAATATGAAAAAACGAAATATTTTGTTTTCCTTATTTTTCAGTTTCATTTTGCTTCAAATTTGGGCCTCTATTTAGGGTAAATTTATGTTTATACATTTTTAAGGATTAAAGTTTTCTCAGAGATATATTTGCACTCTATATTTCAAAAAAGTTTGTGAACCCAAGTTTTTGTTTATTAATTTTAGTATGCCTTCTTCATCTTCTTTACATCGATAAAACCATCGATAATATGGTCATTATAACACTTTAATATATATATATATATTGGATCGGATGAACCTATTTTTGATAAAATATATCAATCGTGCTGAACATGCATGCCTCTAGTTGAAAACATGCATTTTCTACAATTAATATTATTGCTAAAAGAAGTTGTAGTGGGCCGTCAAGTATTCAACAATACTATGAAACTATGGAAAACATAGACAAACTAAAACTAAATTTTTACTATCAGATTTCAATTTTATTTCAAATTCTTTAAAATCAATTAATAATTTAAGACAATCATGTCATTTAGCGGCTCCAGACACTCAATGATCTTTCTTTTTGT